>JARBEQ010247436.1:0-11430 GCA_030265355.1 Tritonia tetraquetra | reverse complement strand
GATTGACTTGCTTGTTGACACCTCGCATTTTCCATTTGTTTCCCTTTCATTTTTTGGTAGGACTGATATATCAACACAACGCTTATATTGGCATTTTCCTGCGGTCCTGGCGATGTTGATATATCCGCTCGACTGTATTTATATGGATGAGTTGGATGGGAAAAATAGCTATTGACATAGCAAATGAAGAGGACGATGAGAATAATTTATTTGTATGGATGAGATGATGAAAGTATAACAACAAAAAAATGAAAAATGATCACTTTTATTTCCTTTCAGAATGTTATAAATAGAATTAAACAGAATTTATTTTCCTTTTTAAATCAATTTTTGTCTTGGTTCTCATACACATGTGTAAATTGATATTGACTTTTAAATAGTACCTACTCCTTTGGGATGACAGATTTATCTACCTACCCTTAGTAATCCAGAGGGTACAAAGGCCAGGAAGGCATAGGAAGCAATGGGTTAATCGCTTCATTTGTTTTTTCTTTATTAATGATAGATCCCCAATTTTTTCCTTCATCATATGATAAATTACTAGAATGATGACACTCTACGATCAGAGCCTTAGTAGCAACGAAAACTGCACAGCAGAATCCCACCCATGACCAAACAATAACTAGCATTGGTCCACTGCCTGATAAAGATATTAACAGTGAAATGACTCAGGTGGCATGCAACTGTCACCGTCGATATATGTTGAGGTGAAAAATAATTTCATATTTTGCTATGTGTGTAGGGCCCACCAAGATCCCCATGAGTCGTTGTATGAGGAGATGGTGACAGTGACAGCAGATGGTGGTGTGGTTTGGGTGCCAACCCTACGGTTGTCCAGTACTTGTCCCATGGATCTGACGGATTTCCCCTATGATGTACAGACATGTCCGATGGTCTTCGGCTCATGGATGCATACGGCCTGGGAAATGAATATTACGGTGAGTACATCTCGAGCTTGTTGTTTGTGTAGGTAATCCAAAATATTACGGTGAGTACATCTCGAGCTTGTTGTTTGTGTTGGTAATCCAAACTGACGTGATCGGCAGACGAAGTGTCTTTTGGCGTCAACTTCACATTACTGCTCCTGTTTAAATTTCATAAATTGGAAAAGAATTTACATCAAAATAAAGATTGTTTTTTTATGTTTCTGTGACTTTATTAACAAGTTTTTGCTGTTTGAAGATGGCATTTTTTTAGCGCTAGAGTAGCAACGATGGACGTTAATTTTGACACCCCTGTGACAAATAATGGTGGCGCATTGCGCCGAAGTCGCTTGTATGTTAAACACTATCTTCTTATTATAAAGATAAAAGTCAATAAAATAAGGAATGTTATGATATAAATAGCTAATGAAGGCTGTAAATACATGTTCAGTTTAGAATTCATTCTTAAAAAACAAGCTGAATATTAAAGCAGCCGCGAAAACAGTGTAAATATTGACAAATCGGTATGAAATTGACATCGAGATAAACCTCAACTCTTCTTCTCTTTAATTGTCATGAAACAAAAAAAAGATCCAGACAATTTCAATTGAAAACAAAACTTAATTTGGACAACCTATTGTGTGGCTGATTTGTGTAATATATTCATAGGTATCACTTTTCTGGCAATTTATGGAATTCTGGCGGCTGGAAAATGTCCGGAGAGATGTAATACAATCATGGCCATGAATACAATACACACCATATTATGTTAGTTGTATACGTGTGACACAGGTTTGTTCTCAATCTCTATCCGTGGTCCAAAAAAAAAATCCAGCGGTGGCATCTCTGTGTTTATTATGCTAGTAGTATACATGTATTATGCATTATAAGGTTGTTGGGCAGTATGACACAGTATGAATGGGAAAATGGCACACCAAACTTGTTGCTGTGTAATGCGTCCCACCCATCAAAAAGTTTGTACCAATCTCATGATTGAAAAAAAGGAAAAATGAAACGTCCATTGTTGCTGTGAGAACAATCCTGGCATAACTTAATCTGTTCTTTCTTCTTCCATGGTGGGGTAAGGTGCATTTCAGAGTTTGAAGTGAACAGATCTTGCCAACACCATAACAATTTTTTAAAATATGTTCAGAGGTTCAGTCTAGGAGATAAGGAATAATAAAGAATCATTTTTGCCCATGATAAGATCATCATTCCTTTCCCTCCTTATAGTTTATCTCGACCACTACCAGTGAGATGGACGTTGTGTTGAATGAAGAGGACTCGGCCTATCTCGTCCACCCCCACCCCCAATGGGAACTGCTAGACAACCGTGCCAAGGCCAAACTGTCCCTCAAGGCCTACGACTGCTGCCAGGATCCGTTCACCCGCATCACCATCACCGTGCAGCTCCGACGGAAACCCCAGTTCTACCGTCACCTGGCTGTGGCCCCGGCTGTTATCCTGGCCCTTCTGGTGTCCTTGACCTACCTGGTGCCAGCACATGGACACGACAAGACCATCTTTGGTACAACACATCAACAACTTTTTAATTCAGTTGTGTATTATAATCTAGACTGTGTTTATTCATAAGATGTCAAGAGAAAATAGCGCTAATTGTCAGCAAGGTAGAGTTGCTGGTATGTACTTGGTGAGATATTTCAGTGGAATTCAGTCAAAAGGACGAAATGAAGTGAAGTAAAAAAAAAAAAAAAAGTAAACTTTATTTCATCCCTTTTCGGAAAAATTGGCATTTTACAAAGGTGAACATATTATCAATCATAAATACATTACACATTACATCAGACATATTACATAGCATTACAATACATACATAATCATCGAAATACAACAGTTTCCCCCAATGAGCTAGGGCAAAGTGTCGGAACGAACACCCTACCACTGAGCTTACAACGCCCCCCAAGTGATTTCCACAACACCCATTTAGATGGAGGCTCCAAAAGTAGGCCCCTATGAATAGGTCGACTCTCATCTATGCAGTGGTGTCCATTTCCTCCACAAAGTAAAGGTGTGAATTGTGGTAATCCATTCTAACCCCTAAGGCTGGTGTGTAGTGGGCACTCGTATTCAGCCTGTCGTGTCCGAAAACGAACCCTTTCATTTTCACCTGCTAGGGGTAAAAAAGCCAGGTAGGTAGAGCATGATAGTGATAGCCATGTAAGGCAGTCTGAATTCAAACCTCAGGTAGGCTGGACTTTTACCTTTGGTCATCAACGAACCTAGGACTAGGAGAGACAACTCCCAAATAAATCCTGACCGTTACTACTTAGGGTTTGAGTGTGAGGCCAATTCCCTCACCCAGTAAAAAAACCTAGTCACAAAAATGCAGACAAGGAAAGATAATGGAGAACCTCGATGAAAACATTTCCTACATATTATTACAATATTACTATTACTGAAAAGGTTTGAAAGTTGTCGTAGGATATAGTAATGTACAAGAGATGTTGGTGTAATGGTACCATCATAATTCCTTCATTTCTATTCCAGGTCTCCTCATCCTCATCTGTCTGACCATCCTAATGACCATAGTCCAGCAAGCCATTCCACTCAACCACGGCTCTGTGCCTAAAATATGTAAGTGACCTACGGCCCTATCGGAGAGCTTATATTATAACGAGAGGTGTGACTTGTCCCGTGACCCCCATTACAACAATGCATTTCCTTGTGTACCGTCGGGTAGTCTCGTAAGCGTGGCAAAGTAAGGGAGGGTGGTGAGTGAGATGGCATTGTGTCGGATAGGTTAACATCAAAGGTAGAAAGTGTTTTAAAAAATACATCTGGTAATCTATCTTTCCATGCAGAGGCCTATTACGATGATAATGATAATAATAATTATTATTGAAAGTATTATTACTTAATTGGCTTTTGTTGGTCGACGCCATTGTTAGTTGAGGCACACAATTCTCTTTTTCATCAAGTCAAGGATGTAACACACTGCTCTTGCAGAGAAGGGTGTCTCGTTTAGATTCACTCTCCTTGGCTAAGTTTCGTCTCTTGTTCAAAATATAGATTCTTTGGTCCACATCCTGATCATCAGTTGATTTTGTATGGCAGTTAACATACAAAAGTTTTGTGTCTTTCTTGGGAATGTTTGATGACAACCCACGAACGATGAGGAAACAATCATCGTTTAAACTATAGACAAATCCCGTTAATTCCCTGTCAATGCCTATTTCAATAGAAGACGAATTGTGAGGTGTATTTCTCCATGGGCTACAATTACTTGTTGACATGGGCAATAGTACATCCAGGCTATCCGTCGTATTGAAGATAAAATCATAAGTAGTTGTATAGTCAAATGATCGTTTGTACGAGTGGCCATACTCAGCCCAAAACAGGTTCTGTTTAAGTGTCAAGTGAAGTCGTTAAAAAACAAAGAAAAAAACCCCCTAAAGTGTCACCAACGACTTGAGTCATTTTCCCAAATGGTGTAGTGTAACAACAAACATTTGACGGATTCAATTTTATTGGCCTAACGTTGAAACTTAGCATCTCTACTTTTGGGATAATCGCATTAGCCTATGGCAACTTTAGTTAGTGTTAACTGATGGCTAAGTTTTATGTTTGCAAGGTCATTACAAGAATTATGTCCATAATCAGACATTTGATTTTTTATATTTTGGTAACAGTAAATTAATCAGGAGATGTTTTGTGGATGATCACCTTATCTTCTAACCTTAACCTGTGTCTGTCTCCAGGTTCATTCTACCTGGGCACCATGATTCTCACCTGCATCAGCATCATCTCCTCCGTCATCGTGTCCAATGTCACTGTCAGAGGAACACGTCGCAGGCCGTTGCCGTCTTGGATTCGTACGGTTTGTACCTTTATTTCTTGATGATCATGGTAAATACAATACAGTGACTGCCGCTAAAAAAAACCCACATTCCAGCCCATCACATGTGTTAAACACTTTATATACCATTTACGATCATGATCAAAATTCCCATTTCTGCGCAGAAGCGAAATAATACTATGATGACAATTGGGGCAAACACAGAAATATACACAGCACTAACTTGAGATACTTTTATCGGTTCAGAACATCAAGCCGGCTGTGGAATTTTTAAAAGTCAAATATTCGTCGTTTTTAGGGGAAAAATTAAATTGTTTGTGTTTACATTGATACACACAGTAAACTGTATTAGTCTATGAAAATAACATGTCTAATTGATGTGACTCAAATTGTGAAGATGTTGGTTCTTGGACTAGTTTGGAAAGAAGTGTCATTACAATACTTATTGCTAAGTTATCGTGACCGAAGTCTTTTTTGGGGATCCTGATACAGTTGAGAAGCTGTAGCAAACTGTTTATTTGAAAACACTTCAATTTTAGACTGCTGGCTACTATATTACAAGTAGCGCTAATGATTCTTGCCTGTTGACTTGATTTTGCATGCAATTCAAGACCGAAAAATTGATGGAACATTTTTGGGGGGACAAGTCGGCTTTATTACGTTACTTTCAAACATCAGCAACAAAAAATTAATGATTCTCTATTTCAAAAAAAGAAAAACAGGTTTGAGTGAGATGTTTTAAAGAGATTTGCTATGAATTTTTGAAAATAGGTTATAAGCCTATTGATGTGTTTCTGGCGAAAGAGAGAGTATGGGCCATAACGTTTTTTACTTTCTATAAATATCCACAGATCATTCTGGGCCGACATGGATTGCGTACAGTACTCTGTATTGGAAACTATGAACCTTTGAAGAATCTGTACACCTCAGAACATTCAGCGACTGTTTCCTCCCGAAACAGTACGGTCGTGTCCGAGGACGGTCTGCGTGAAATGGAAGGGGTGGAACTCCTTCATGCCGTGGATGGCCAAGGGAACATGGACAGAACCGCAGCAGATGTGGCTGCCATTCATCGCTGCGTCAAGTTCATCACAGGCAAGATGGCTGCTGACGCTGCTTATCGTAATGTGGATCAGGACTGGGAGGAGCTTGGAAGGGTGATTGACAGGTGTCTCTTCATTGCTTTCTTCATCCTGTTTGTCCTCACCTCATCTTTCTTGTTGTAGTTGACAGGGAATTATGGGTAATTGATAATGTCTTCCATGCTACGGTATTAGAAATCGAATCTTAACACCGCAAAGTCGAGTGTAAATTTTGGATTGATATTTTTAAAAGAAAACCGAGCCACATTTTTTTGCATGCACAATAAGTTCTCTTCATAAAATGTCTAATCGAATGAAGTCTGGCTCTGTACAGAATGGACAGAGGAGAAAGTAAAAACTTGTAAAGGGCTAAAAACAGGGATGTAGAACCTTATCAGGTACTGTATTTGGTCAACTATTGTGGTCGATAATGTCCAACAAAGACATACACTGCACACTCTGTGGTGCCAGCCCCTGCCGTGTCAATGATCTGTTTGTATGGGATGAGGACCCACACAAGTGTTCATGGCTCCCTGACTTTGTGGAAAATACAGGAATTGTACCAGACCAAGTCGGTGATGGACAGGGTTTGAATTTTTTCAAAATATTTTTTCCTGATTCTGTGGTTAATTTGATTGTTCAAGAAACAAACCTGTACACTTCTCAAGTGTTGGAGCAAAGTAGTGACAGTTTACACAAAAGATCAATCTTCATTTAGGTTAGTATTATTTTCATTTCTTTTCTTGTAATGACTTGTGTAACTATCATTTTAGCCACTTGACCTGAATTTCTCATGATTATAAAGAACTTTTGAAAAAGTTCAACAAATATTATTATTACATTTGTACCACTTGTTGTTTAAACCAGTACGTTCCCTAACACTAATGCTGACCTCTCCCATATCTTCATCACCGCTACTAGTCTAGACAGTCCTTCACCTGTCACTTCGACACGCTCATCAAAACTAGACCAAGAGCATCCAGACGCCACATCCAACTCAGAAGCAGCTCTATAATTATCATCTCCCTTCTTCTCTGTCCATTTAAAAGTTTGTTTGGTCAAAAATAGCCGAATCGGACTGAATTTGTGATCAAAATGTTTGTTTACGTCTGTAGAGTCATGAGGAGTTATCGTTCGTGAGCCCCGGATGTAACTGGGAATATTTTTGTTGCTAGATGAAGCGGCGACTTTGATCGCCGCTGGTATTTCACAGACTGAAGATGTGCGTGTGTTGGTCCCCCCCCTTGTGTGTGTTTTGGTCCTCTTTGTGTGATATCCGTGTGTGTGTGTTGGTCCCCACCCCCAGTGTGTGTTTTGGACCTCTTTGTATGATGTCTGTGTGTGTTGTGCTCACCCTCCCCCCCCCCCAGTGTGTGTTTTGGTCCTCTTTGTGTGATGTCTGTGTGTGTTTGTCCCTTGGGAGAGATAATGTTTTCTGACATTGATGTGTCGTAGAAGTTTTGTGAATCTGTGTGTGTTTATGTCTCTTCTCTTGTGTAGAGAATTGATTATGATAATGTATTTTAATGTTACACACTGAAAGAAGTTGAAGTTGTTTGTTGTACCAGAGTTCCATTGTAATTGGAAAGGAGGTGATTTTAATTCTATCGACCAAAAAGATGACGGTTGTGGTTTCATGTCATAGTAGTATGTATACAATGTTAATATTTTTCATCTAGAAAAGTTCACTGTACTTACGAAAGCATTCACTCACTCTTATGATTCACTAACCTCCTGATGCTGAGGTTTGTGGTTTCAATCCAGTGTATTGTAGTTTTAATTAAAGTTACACTTTTATGTGATGATGATGATAGAAATACATAATCTATTTTAACCCAAGCTGTGGTCCCTGAATGGGAATTGGATTTCTCCCCCTTTGTAACATCAAAGTGTTATTTTTATTGCTTGTATATTGTGTTTTACTGTAAGACATTAGAAGCCATCAACAACGAATTGAAGAAACTAAAGTTAAACCAAAGTCATTTTCTTGTTCAATGTTAAACCAAACACAAAATGTCAAATGTTTGACCTTGAACTAAACACACTATGCAATGTTCAATTTTAAATGTTGTTGATACTTTATATCTATAATTGGAATCAATGGATTTATTGTTTCTCACACAGAGCCTTATAATCAAATGTTATTGTTTATCATTTATTGAATCAAGTGTAGCCAATGTACCCAATACCTCGTTGTTGTGTTGATTGAAGTTATTTTTACACACAGTCAATCAGGGATGACTTACCAAAGACATGATTGCTTCAATCATTATGTGTGGACTGATACAGATTGTTTTCTTTGTTTTACAATTTTGATACAGTTTGCTTGTATATATTATGTGTCTCTGTTTGTCGTGCGTGAATATTATGTTGCCCCCTGCATTATATGCACTGAAATGCCCGAGAAATATATTACGATTTACATTTGAAATGACACAATGTCTTTTATTTCCTACCTCAAGATTTGGTGAGACAGATTTTACCATGCTCGGGTTTTGTTGTTTGTTTCGTTTTTGATTCATTTGATTTAGGATGTGATGTGTTATGATAAGGTGTCCCAGTCCCTTGACATTTGTATGCAGAGGTGGCAATCTTTCAGATCTTGCCTCATTTCAGACTTTTTTGGAATTTCTTCCTCAAATGGGCTGAAAGTGTAGTAATGGTCATCCATATATTTTTATTTTTTTTGGTGGCACCATTCTTAATGACAAAATAAATTGTTACCTATCTTACGCCCTATGTGGCAAAATCTGCTCAGTTTCCTTATAGCTGAGGGGTTTACCACCAAGGCAACAGTAAATATTGTTATGGCCAAAACTTGGCAACACCTAAAAATGTGATGCTCACTGTGCCATTCAAGATTTGGGCACAGTGGGCTGATCACCTACTTGCCTTATCTACCTGATCCAGAGTTCTTCCAACACTGTTCAGCAATGCTGAACATGGAGCTGGCCGCAACACTCCTTAGGGGTATAATGCGGTTTGGATAACAAAACACCTATCACACAATATTGCTGTGTACCTGAAAACTGCCACTAGTATTACTGTCACTGCTTATGATATTAAAAATCTGATACTTTCCACTGAAGCAGCTTTCAGATTTAAAAAGACACATGTAGGTGCTGCTCTGTCTTGTGTGGTGTCAGTGTCAAGCGATGCGAAAATTTAGGTGGGTGACTGTTGCTTGATGTCTTGCGTGTGGAATGTGGAGCATTGCTTGCACATTCTTTTTAATTGAAGTAAAATACAGCTATCAAACAGAATTGAGACAACTGAACGATTTCATGACCGAAGTGTCATCATCACAATGGGATGAAATAAATTTGATTTTACAACCTGCATTTAATATTTGAATTAATGTGTGTAAATGAAGACATATATTTGTATTGTGTGTACTCACACACATTAACCCATGGAATTTTGTGTCAAAGGTGTGTGTTCTACAGGAAACGACCTTTGTTATCTTATAGTATCTATGAGTAGTATTTCTGATCGCTCGATTCTAGGTTTAACCCATGGCTGTTCAATGCACCCAGTGGCGATCTAGCCCTATCAGCAAAAGTAACAAATGTTTTGGAACTCATTTATTACTAAAGCAAACATAGTACCGTAATTCCGATTCCAACCGGATGTTCCCAAAAGAACAAAAGTAAAACTAGCCACGAATTGTTTTCTAACTGTGATTTTTTTTAAAGAAATCTCATGATTTAGACAATGATTCTAGCCATTTGTAAAATTTCCCCCCATGTTATTGAGTTTATTTTTTCTTTACATATCGTTTGAAGGAGAAATTATTCCCTATCTAAAAATATTTTTTCATAAATTTGTTGATACTTTATTGTCAACGGGAATTTTTTTTTTTAGGGTGTGTCTAATTTTGTGCGGAGTTATTTCTATTTCCTTGAGCCATTTTGAATTCAGCACCATTGCTTACCAAAAAGCTTGACTGAGATTATTTAGAACGCATAGTCCTCTTGGCCGTCTCAGTACTGTCAATTCACACATAATTTGTATCATTGACCTTAGTGTTACTTGTTGTAGAAAGGGGATAAAATATACAATTAACAATTTTCAGGGGGACATTCTGTAAGACAAAACAAATTGTTTTCTGATTTTACAACCTGCATTTATTGACATTTGAATCAATGTGTGTAAATAAAGACATATATATATATATATGTATTGTGTGTATATGATAAACTATATATCCTGTATGTATTAGATATATCATTGTTATTATTATGTATATCTTGTTATTATTATATTGGGCGAGGTTGTTTGCACCATGTGGTGCAAATAGCCTCTGGAATGTGGTTTCATTTCACATGCAGAGTCATTTGTTCTGTGTCCCTGAACCCTAAAATCTAAACATACTTCGAGTGAAAAAAAAAGGAAATTAAAATTCATTTGGAGCATGGTTAGCTGTGTGGATCTGAGTTACTTTGTCAGGCACTGCTATTTTAGAGCGAGGTTGCAATGATCAAGCCGCTCTCTCATTGGTTGAAATGGGTTGCTACATGGTGCAAATAATCATTTTGTATTATATTTCCTGCATCAAAATGAATCATCTCAGAATAGAATATTACACAACACCTAGTGACAGGAAATTTGATGTCTTCCATTCATTCACAAAGTATTATCCTTGATATTATCTTCATCATCATTTTCATTGATGTCGTAAATGTGATACAACAAATTTGATATTATTCAAACAAGTTTTTAATATAAAGACTTGTTGATTTTCTATTTAAGATTTAAAAGTTTTACACACATAATGCTATTCTAGTTACGAGTAAAGATTTAACAGTTTTACAAACAGGTTTTTAATATCAAGACATAATAATTTTATTTTCAAGATTCAACAGTTTTGATACCCATATACTTTTGTTTTTAAGTACTTTTACAAGACACAAATTGTCCCTGACACAAACTAGATAGATAACTAACTACCGCATTCTCTCCACAGTAGAACATGTTCATCCCTTAATGCTGTGAGAGAGATTGTATTACGGTACTTCTACTTAAAGGGCTCTCTTTGTGCTGGTCAATTTAAGGAAAATTGTTTGATTCCTGAAGGACATTGATGTTTTACTCTTACATAAAGACTTACATTTATGAAAACCATCATTTACACTGATATTTTTTTAAAATATTATATTTATATATTAATATTATTTAGAGAGAGTCTTTAACGATTTTGTTTTCTGGTGATTTGGACCTGGCTAGGTATATTGTCTCCTGGCAAGCGTTTGAATTTGAATTACTTTTTTGTGTGGAGACCGTCCTAAACCCTCTTGTCATACAAACGATATTTCTACAAAGACAAAACATAATGTGACCGTTGGTTGTGGATTGTTGGTTCATTGTTGCATTCATAGACCACAATGTTTTGATGTAGTATGGAGAATGCTTTTATATTTTGTATTTACCTTGTCAAGTGTATCACTTACATATTGTTGTACAATTGAATTATTCACAAGATCTGACTAATATGTTCAATTCAATTATTCACAAGATCTGACTGATACATTCAATTCAATATTCACAAGACCTGACTATACGTTCAATTCAATTATTCACAAGATCTGACTGATATGTTCAATTCAAT
>JARBEQ010247435.1:0-20573 GCA_030265355.1 Tritonia tetraquetra | reverse complement strand
CCCCCCCCCCCCCCCCCCACCCCCAAAAAAAAACCCTGTACAATTTGAGCTTATATGGTGCTAACACAGAGGTGGTTACTAACAAAATACAGTGTGTATCATTTTTTGTTATATCTGGCTCTTTCTAGTACCTTTGTGTTTGGCTTCAATTATGATTCATACAGTGAAAAATACTTTCCTCCATAGTGCCTCCTATCTGCACCAATCGCTATGCCAGAGCACCCAATGGTCGCATCTACGGACATTTCATTTGCCCAAAGGGGAATGACTCCGCCAATGATGTCTATTGCTGTGGATCAAAGTACAGAGAGCATTGCTGTAACATCACAGAGGCCAAGATATACTATGGGTTAGTCTTTCTTTCTTATCCAGTTCCCTTTTACCATTACAGTGTAGGGTCAGCGCTATGAGGCTGGATTTCTCTGGATCATGATATTAAGCCAAGCAGGTGATCAACTCACTGTGACCTTTGTGGTAGGAATTCATTTTGCCCGCTGCCATGCTGCCTACTATTATCGATTTTTAACTGCCAAGGGTTCTTTAACGTGCCCAACGTGCACACGGGACCTACAAGTTTATTGTCTGTCTCCGATAGGACTAGATTCTTGATCCCACCTGCCTGAATAGGATCAGGAGAGTGGCATATATAGGTTTTCACTGGGTTTTGAGGAGAAAAATTCCCAACAGTGTCGCTGCCGGGAATTGAACCTGGTATCTTTCGCCTCAGAGGTGAGAACCATACCTCTGTGCCACTGGGACCCCATACTATGTGTTAGTATGAGTTACAATTTTCACTGTTTGAACAGATACAACTAAAACAAAAATGTCTATTTTTAATTCAGTATATTGCCCAACATTATTATATATGGTAATGAATCATGGGCACTTGATAACAGAGATGATATTAGATTACAGGCAACAGAAACGCCCAGATTAGAGAAGAAGTTAAAACATACAGTTTAGAGCAAAAAATAGAAGTAAATCAATTAAGATAGTTTGGCACGTAAACAGAATGAATGAGCAGAGAATCCCTAAAGTGATATTTGAGTTGTAAACCTATAAGAATTGATCCACGGGGCAGAGCTAGGAAAATGTGGACAGAGGTCATAATATTTTAAAGAAATGAAAAATTACTTTAGTCGATGCAAAGAAAAGAAATAGAGAAGCGTGGAGGAAGTTTCAATCATTGTAGATAAACCTGACACCAAACAATGAACCAGGAAATGATAATGAAAGAAAGAAAGATAAATAATTCTCCCTTCCAATAATATATATTCTGAGATGAAGGGGCGTCATTTGTCTATTGAGTTCCAGGCTTTGAAGTCATTTGTTGTTGTGTGGAGGTCCAGGCTTTGAGGTTATTTATCTGTAGATGTCCAGGATTTAAAATCCGTTTATGTAGGACGAGCAAAAAGACCTGTTCTACGAACGGTAAGGCCCCTTTCAGACACATCGACCGTTGCCTTGAACGGCACAGAGCTTTGTTAACTCAGCGGTGCACGCCGTCTTTACTGACGACTTGTCCTTCCCATTCCAGTTGGCTGAAGTCTTTCAGTAAGCTAACATGTATACTGAAGAACAACTTCTGTGTTTATAGTTGTAGTGCAAAAATAAAAAGCGCTCAGAGCGTAGGATATGGGTTCATACTTATAGATTAAATCTACAGAGACCAATTTCTGGAGCCTTTACAAGTAACTTTGTATAATGTTATTAATTATTCAATGTCCTCCATTGTTTAAAACAGAAAATTAAATGTCACAAATCGTGAAGAGAAAATTGTGGTGTAGAGATACATGTGTGGTGTGTAGGTATTGGCAAAGACTATGAGAAAAAAAAAATGAAGTCGACCACCACAGATGTCGATGCGTCTGAAAGCAACCAGATACTCTTTGTACTTTTGGCTGCATGGACGTTGTTATGCCGTGCTATCTTGAAATGGGCACCGTGAAGACAGCGTGGCCGACCACGGCGCCATGGTCGATGCGTCTGAAGACTCCCCATGCTGACTAATGGTTATTACGAAAATATGCGCCATGGACGGCGTTTCACCGTCCTTGTGCACAGCGTCGATCTATGTGTCTGAAAGCAGCCTAACATTACTTATGAGTAGTGAAGAAGGGGTGGGATGGTGGAAGTTCATTTCAGCTTTGCCATCTTGACAACAATTAATGTTTTCATTGCACTCCAAACCCTCTACTTGTATTGAAATGTGTGAACACTATTCAACGCGCCAGGGGCGTCAGATAAAAATACTATTTCTTTGAAAACGTTCAAATCACATTGATATAATTTTTTCCTATGAATTACATATTGTTTACTGTAAGTCAGAAGTCATGCTTTAAAATCTGAGTAAATACCGAATTGCAAACCTTGTGCGTCGACCCAATAAAGCCAATCTGACAACTGTCACCTCAGCGTGAAGAAGTGAATGTCCGCACCAAAGTGAATGTAAAGGAGATTGCTGAGGCCTTAATCTTTTTAAAGAAGAAAATTGATTGCCTTAACATTGTACGCTCTCACTATTATACAAACGCAGTTTTTACTGAAGCAATAATTTTTGACAGTAACTGATAAATTTGGAAGATTGTAGTTTTTGAGAAAATTTGCGACAAAAATCGGGCTTTTGTAACCATCAGTTACAGAATAAAAGAAAATCGCTGGAAACTACTCTGTCACATCTTCAGAAGAGAAGAAAATATACCTGCTCAAAGAGCAAAGACAGCATACTTTGTAAAAGGAGAAGCAAAATACAGAGGATGAACTCCAACATCACTGCCAACCGCCTTAACCCATGGCCTCAAAAACACAAAAGTAAAGTATGGCATTTATATAGCGCATATCCACAAAGTTCATCATGCTCTATGTGCCTTACAATGTATAGTTTACCCCCGGCAGGCCGTAACACTCCTATATCCTTCTCAACTCCATGAGGGGTATACAGTGTAGCTGCCTGTTAGACACTTCAGCAATAGCATTCTGACAAGATCGTTTGCTCCCCTTGGCCGGGTACTCATTTACACCTGAGTTGAGTAAGCAGAGTTATGTGCCTTACCTAAGGGCAGAGCGCCCAAGTGGTCACCCGTCCAGACACTGATCACGGTCAATGTAGCTTGACCACGCTGACCGGTTCAGCTCGCTTACCATTCGATCACCGGTGTACTTATTGTTATGAGTGTATGTGTCGTTCTGTGCATCTATGAGAGAGAGAGAGAGAGAGTGTATGTGAAAACAATAAACCTATTATAGACTAATTTTAGAGGTTACTCAATGACACGTTAGCTCGATGAATGTGGCTGTAGATGACCAAATACCTCTTTTTACAAATCCCCGCAGGAAACACCACTCAGACCGAGGCAGTAGCCTTTCCCTCGGCGCCATCTTTGGTATCTTCGTGGCAATCGCTGCCGTCATCGTTGGTGCTGTGTTTTGCTGTAAGAAGAGGAAAGAGGTCGGTCAGGTCATCAAGACACGTTCTGTCAAGAGAGGTACGTTGAATTAAATCTAAAGCAAGTGTAAGCTGTATAATGAAAATGGCGCCTGCATTGATAATGATATGGATAAACAAATTAAGGAATGCGTCTCACATTTTTCCCGTATTTATCCATTGTTGCCAGTTGGCGTGGGCTTGGTTAGGCCTTTTGTTCTCTGCTGATATTCATGTTAAATTATTTGTTTTTCCCATTTTCTTTAATCCTTTCGACCCATGTTTGCAGAAAAAAACAATAAGTGACCATTGTCAGAAAAAAAATCATACCTTTTAAGCTGCAAGAGATCGCTTAATTAAACTTAAAGCTAATGAAGGCTGTCAGAAGTTCAAACTCAAAGTTGAATAATAGAGAGAAAAATGTAGAAAACTTCCAATAAAGACAATAACAGGGATATAGAACTTTTCGGGTAAAACCCTTCCTCAGCAGCTGGACACAAAAAAAAAATGCAGACAAAAAACAATAATGAACGAACACAAACATTAGTATGTAGAAAGAGAAATCAATAAAAAATATCGAATCAAAATATGTAAAGGTCTGATGCAAAACAAGGTTGTGTTCGTTCATTTTTGTTTTTTGTCTGCATTTTTGTTGTTGTGTTCAGTTGAGGAAGGGTTTTACCCGAAACGTTCTGTATCCCTGTTATTGTCTTTATTGGAAGTTTTCTACATTTTTCTCTCTGTTATTCATTAAAGAAACTTACCGAATTGGTAGTTAGTAACTCATATGGGTTATTGTACTTTCTGCATTTACCTTCAATCACAGTGGTAGTATGAATGCGACATTTGTTGAAGTTGGCAATGAAAGGGCTATTCCAATGAATATGACATGCTATCAAATCTTATTTTCTTCTGTTCTCACAATTTTACTTTTGTTAGGTTGCTGATTTAGGTTTGTTTTTTAAACTAAAAATTAATTTAATTTCAATTGTATTTGTTTAAGTTGCTTTGAAATAGTATTTTGTTGTAACTGATCCAACTTTGTATTACAATATTTATGTTACTTGATTCAACATTGTATTACAGTATTTATGGGACTTGATTCAACACTATTACAGTATTTATGGGACTTGATTCAACACTATTACAGTATTTATGGGACTTGATTCAACACTATTACAGTATTTATGGGACTTGATTCAGCACTGTATTACAGTATTTATGGGACTTGATTCAACACTGTATTACAGTATTTATGGGACTTGATTCAACACTATTACAGTATTTATGGGACTTGATCCAACATTGTATTACAGTATTTATGGGACTTGATTCAACACTGTATTACAGTATTTATGGGACTTGATTCAACACTGTATTACAGTATTTTCAGGGGTGTCATGAGTTCAGCGGATCCGCGGTTAGCAAAAATCTGCGGTTGGTTCCGCTGTTGGTAAAGAAGTTTCCGGCCGTGTTAAGCAAACATTCGCGGTTGGCAAAGAAACTCCTTCTCCTAGGATTTCCGTCTGTGATGAACATTTCTTTTCTGCCGATATTATAGGCCCGGTATATCTAATCCGTAGTAAAGTGTCTGTAGTTGTGTCACTTGCCACATCCTTCCTGAAGTACTCCAAGAAGGAATTGCACTTGCCCCAGCTATCTATTATCTATTAGTGCATTGTGACCACTGGGTTGTGTTGTGCGCTCATGTGAGAAAAAACGGCAAATGGGAGAGAAGAGAGGGGATAATATAATATTATTTTCGTGCCAGTCATCTAATTTGGATTTTGTCAAAAACAGTTTTACCTACTTATTAGTACCACGGACGGCGATATATCGGGACCTGAAAAACACTGTGGACTGAGATGCTGGAGCTTATCTCAGGTTTTTACTGCCAAGTTTAACTGTACAAGTTTCTATAGCACCAAGTGAATAGGCGACCTTTTGTCACCTTCTGGATGGGACGCTCATCTACCGCAAATTACCTCATGTAAGCTGGCATAGGCTATATTTCACTGTAATATCGTAAAGATTGGGGTATTTGAAAAAATGCAAGTCACGGCAGCTATTATCAACAACGGCCCTCATATTATAGACCTATCATTTTGCTACATGTCTGTTTAGCATTTAGAAGTAAGAGTGAGAGAAGTTGTTTGGTGATAGGAAAGGCACGCAGCACATTCCACGGACCGGAGTATTGTGTTGAAAAGGGCTGATATACTTGATATAGATAAAAATATTATTGCTGACCTTGGCCATGTTGTGATTCCATTGCACCAAATTGTAATTTTATTTTTTTATCCTGGGGTGGTGCCAACACTGTACTTATTTTAAGATGGGGAGAGGCTTTGTGGAGTAGGAGTTCATAGTATTTTGTGTGTTCCCAGATGCGGTTTTCAACTTTTCTCACTGACACCCCTGATTTATGGGACTTGATCCAACAAGTTCTTTCTTATGCAGTTCCCTGTTACCATTACAGTGTAAGGCCCGCACTGTGAGGCGGATTTACTCTGGATCAAGATATTAGGCCAAGCTGGTGATCAGCCCACTGTGACTTTTTTTGTGGTAGGAATTAATTTTGACCGGACAGCCACCTTTTGGCCTACTCTTCTCCAACTGCCAAGTGTTCTTTAACGTGCACAACTTGCTCCCACAAGTAACTGGGTGAAACTGTTATGATTTCTTTCCTCCTTTGTTCTCAGACAAGGAACCAATGCCGCAGATGATACCTTTAAATGATCCAAGCTACCCGCCGACTCATGGTGTGTGTGATAGAAATGATTCAGTTTGTCTGATAGATTATTATTATTATTATAGTAAATACATGGTGTCCAACCCCCAAAAATGTACTCAATTTTTGAATAACAAGAAATATTTTGTTGATTGGCTAATGGAGTGGAAAGGTGAGTACATATTATTGTCAGGGTATCTGTGCAGCCCGTAAATTCCAGGGATCACTTGAAAAGTCCTGGAATTTGTATTTGTGTCCTGGAAAAGCCCTGAAATTTTGTCCCATCTGCTGGGTTGTTGACAAAAAAAAAGTTCCTGTTTTACAATTTCTGAGCTGCATATGTTAATTTCTGGGTTAAATGTTGAATTTTTTAGCCTTGGAATTTTAGAATTCTGCTCTGGAAAGGTCCTTGAAAGGAAAACCCTGGTATAGTATTTAAAAAGGGGACACAGGACACAAGAACCCTGTATTGTGACACCATGTATTTGTGTGCTGATTTACTACTTCATGCTTACCTCTTGGATTTCACCAAATCGTTCTCTAAGAGCCAGTATCGCTTATCGTAGATTTTCAAGATTATAAAGGAGCGACAAAAAACTGAATTCGCCTATCAGGGTGTGCATAGAGATAAAAAACGTGTAACTGTGATATGTGAAACTGGCTCTTATTGTTGCCTACTACTCACTACTTTTTTTATTTTTGCGCTTAACGAGAGATTCCCAAATCACATATCTCATGGTATACGATTTAAGACTTTTACAAAAGTTTGAATAATTAAAAAATTTGATGTTATAATTACGCAAGACCCCCATAGAGGAATGGTGGATAAGAAAACCTTTTCAACGGTGTAAAAAAAACATTTTGGCGTGATATGCGAAACTGGCTCTTAGGGGACGAAATCTCTCTTGTGATTCACAACTGGCTTTCTACTGACAATGCAGTGTGTATATTATTATTTTGTGCTTTCTCCAACTACTAGCCGGCTATTACTATAGATTTTAATGCTTTCTTTCTTTATCAATAACCTTTTAGCACCTTACGGTGTAAGGTTTATGCATGATACACAAACTTTCGCCATTGATCCCTATTCAGTGACATCCTCTTTGCCTCTGCAAGCCTAAATCCTCTCTTTTTTATTATAATGCTAACGATCATTGATTTTGTGGACAATTTGATATGTGTAACAATAATGCTCACATCTCGAATGGTATTGATAAATACAAATGATATTATACAACATACTGCCACCACTACTATTATTTCAGAATGCGGTAATGACATTTCTATATTGGTACTGTTAAGTCACAATTGCTTTATAACTCAACTTACATTTACCCTTGACCTTTGATATTTACGACCGTTTGCCGAAAGTAAAGTATGTCCTTAAGTAAAGTTTGGATAGCGTGAAGCGGACAAATGACAATTTGTCATTTTCTGGTTAGGACGCTGGTCTATCGCAGAATATTTTCCCAAGACTCGTTTGAGAATTGGTACCCATTTCTACACCTCGTTCAAGTGAGGCAAGCAGAATGAAGTTTCTTGCCCAAGGAAAAAAATGGAGTGCCTGAAGCCGGACTCGACCCCACGCCCCTCGCCATTGAAGTCTGTAGTCTAGACCACTTGCCACCTCGCCTCCCCATTGCCGAAATTCGGTCCTAAAGTTAACCATGGACTCCACTGTGGCCACCTGGTACAGCACTCGTCCACAGATCAGGATGCCCGTGGTTCAAACTCAGAGATAGACTGTAAACAGGAGGTCCTGTCTCTGAAGAAACCTTCAAGTGTAAAAATGGGCATAGAATTGATAATTATTTTTTAAAAGTTGTTAGTTGTACGCCCTTGGCAACACATTTTAGGTCATATCAAAGGCAGTACCTCTAAATTATAGTCCATCTCCGATAGGACTGGAGTCCATTGAGATCATCAGGGTCTGAGCCATAAAACTAGAAAATTCAAAGGAAAAAATCCCACTGTGGCCACCGGGATTTGAACCCAGTACCTTCTGCTCACTAAGTGATAGTACACTATGTGTTGACCACTACACCACTGGCCTTTTGATAATGATAATGTAAAAGGTACCTATTGGCCCGATATTAAATAAAGAGGAGAGACAGATGTCATTTTTTAAAAGGGGGGAAAACATGATATTTAGGTTTAAAGTTATCAGTTTCACACGTCTCTTTCAACACTTGAAAATCAGTTTCAGAGGTCGGACCTCCTCTGTTGATAGTCCCTTCTCAGATAGAACCCATATAGCCAGTAAACAAACTAACCTTTAAACTGCCCAGGATTCAAACTGCAGACATCTGATTATGTGGGTGAGTGCACTTCCATGCACCCCTGATGAGTCCAAACATGGCATTGATATCCCAAAATATACCTTTATATAAACATCACTACACAAGTTTTATCTATATATACATCAGTATTATTTATTAACTCCTTTTTCTCATGCTGCTTTGTCTTTGGTCTTTGTACTATATATACACCAGTCTTAGTTGTGTGTCAGGAAAGAGTTATTGATTGATATTATAACAAACATTCCTTCCCCCCTCCCTCCCAATCCTCTATTACTCCCCACTTTCTTCCTAATGCTTTTGCGTGTATCACTTTAAGCCTGCCCCAAAGTTGCAAATATTCTCCCAATTTTAATTTGATTCTATAACTATAAAATGTATGAATGTGACACGTTGAAGTTCGCTATGCACTCTTCAAATTCCTGTATGCCTCACTGTTCGGCAACCTTATAATATTTTACTCTTTATCACCCGATAGATATAGTCAAACCTGCAGAAGTCGACTTTGCAGAAGGTGATTTGTATCCTAGATCTTTTTAATTGTTGTATAGGGTTGGATTTATTTTATTTTTTCTTAAAGGAAGTACTGCAACAATTATTTTTATCTCAATTTATTTTGAGAATTCGATTTTTTGATTATGTCCCTTGAAAACGAACTTTGATAAAATGATATGGCTTTGGTTTAATAATTTTTCTGAACATTATGTCTTCCAACGTTTTCATACATTGACTTTTTAGCAAAATCTTTTTTTTTTCTTTTTTTTTTCTTTTTTTTTTTTAGAAGGGTTGCTGTTTAAAGATTTTCAACAAATTGAAAATGGAAAAGGACTAGGGAAATATTAGTCAATTCAAGTAATACTTTTGTGCTTGCAAAAGGCCTTACGTGACCATGTTTTAATTGATTATGAACCTAGCCCAATGTAATTAATCTGTATGACCCTATGGTATTGATATTATGATTAGTGTATGATTCTATAGCACTGTATTTGAGTGTAAATTATGTATGATATGATTCATGTAGGTTTTGTGTAATACGCCTTGAGTTCTTGGGACGGAAGGCACACTATAAATCGGCATATTATTATTATTATTATTATTATTATTATTATTATTATTATTATTATTATTATTATTATTATTATTATTTCATTACAACTTACAAAGAAACAAACGGGAATAGATTTGAATGCACTGATGAGTAAGATTACAATTTTAACAAAATTACTTTAAGAAAAGTTATATTCAGGACACAGTTAAATGGTTGGTTTTATTTGCCCCTCTCTTTTGTTTTCTACATGTATTCCTTATAAAACAACATCTTATGACTCTTTTCACCCCCCCCCCCCCCCCTTTCTCTCGCCTACTCTCTTTTTCCCTCCCTCTCTCTCTCTCTTTCATACACATACTCTCTCTATATATATTTCCCTCATTCTCTCTCCCTTTCTCTCTCTTTCTGTCTCACTCCCACTAGTGTACTCTCACTCTCTTACCTTCCATCTCTCCTCACTCTATCTCTCTTTCTCATTCTTTCTCACACAGTCCTTTACTCTAATATTATACACCCAACCAGGCCTCTATGTGTGTAACACACTCTTCATTATCTCTTGTTCTCTTTTGTACCATATTTAACCTTCTGTCTTATTCAGTTCCCCTATCAATCTAAACTAACATACTCCCTCCTTTCTCTCCCTCACTCTTCTCTATCTATTATCTCTTTCTCCCCCTTTTTTCCATTTTTCAGTTTCTCATCATGTTCTGCTCCCATTAATGACTCAGTCAGTATGCTTCTTCCTCTACTCCCCTCCATTTCGCCTTTCTTCCTAATAATGCTGCTGTTGCATTTTGTATAACCTTAATATTGCAAGCCTGCCCAAAGTGGCATAATATACTCCAGCACAAATATAACAAAATTCAAGGATAGCACAATTTATTTCACTATTTTGCTATTTTGTTATATCATAAAGTCAATGATAATATAACAAATAATTTGGAACAAAAATTCCTTTCACTATAACGCTTGTTTCCTTATATGTGGCGTTCACTCTATTTCCCCAATTTGGATTTAAAGCTTATACAGTAACCCCAAGAACAGCAGTAGTTTATTTATGATGGTTGCTGCCCATGGACTATGTCATTCCTAGTAGTCCATGAGTGGCATCCCGTCTGATCTCCCTCTTTCCCTCTTTTCTTTTTCTACCCCACAGGGATCTTGGGTTTAAAAATAGATCCTGCACAGGTGGGGGGGGGGGGGGGGGGGCAACACCCCCCAACGGGGGGGGGGGGTGCAACTCCCCCAAGCTGTGTGGCGGGTGCTGTAATGACTTACCTGTGTCGATAGAGCCCTAAAACAGCAACAAATAAAAACGAAAAACAAACTTCATTTTGCTATCACTATGGTAAACCCCATTGGGAAAGGCTTTGAAGTAAATTGATGAATAGATGTGATGGAACGATCCTCAGGATCTTTTCAACATAATACATCAACAGCTAGTCTGACATAATGATAATAATAATAATATATAACATTTATATCGCGCATTACCAAGACTGCGTAATGCTCAATGCGCGTTACAAAAACAATTTCATGACATAATACATCAACAGCTAATCTGACATGTCATGTTGTTGTTATTCTGTCATTTTATAACTTGTCAAATCGAATATTGTTGACTTGTTCACAATATTTCATTCCTCTTTCCCTCTATTATTAAGGTCTGGACTAGTGGGTTTTTTTGTCCTGTTTTGCTTTGGTTAGGGTTGGCAGGCCTGCGTCCAATAAGGAAAGTTGGTCCTCTTATATTTTATTACACTTTGTCCTGTCTTTGTTTCTCCCGCAAGCTGTGTGTTTTTTCTCCATCTTAACCAGTTTATATTATAGTGTCTTCTTTCTCAACTCTAATCTCCTGAACCTTGTCCATCCATCTCCACTCTCTTTAAAAAGTCTAAAGTTTGAAATTTAAAGCCCTTTTTAACACATAAAGGTCATATCAAAGGCGGTTCAACAGAACTTGAGAAGATTCCACGTGAATCTCCAGGGCAGAGCCTTGAAAACTCTGAAAGGTCCAGAGAAAAAATTCTGCACCTGGTGGGACTTGAACCCTGGTCCTCCACATCTAAAGTCCAGTGGCTTGACCACTGAGCTAGGGACGCCCCCCTTTTCATTTTTGCCTCATCTCTCCTTTTATATATTTCTATCGTCCTTTATCCATTCCTATTTTACCTTGTGGTGCCAGGTACCTTTCTTTCTTTCTTATCCAATTCCCTTTTACCATTACAGTATAGGGCCAGCTCTATGCGGCTGGATTTCTCTGGATCAAGATATTAAGCCAAGCAGGTGATCAACCCACTGTGAGCCAGGTACCTTATTATATGTTATTACACCATTTATGCTTCGTCCATTCCCATTTTTCTAACGCGTTGACTAATATTCCTCCCCTTTTCCCCTTGAAACCCGTGTATGCTCATTCCCTTTTTTTCCCTCTTTGTACCTCTGAATGTCTGGCCCTGGCTTGCCTATAATATTGACTTGTGTTTCTCATTTCTCCTTCCCAGATCACCCACATGCCCAACCGGTTCCTCACATACCACCACCTGCGTATGACATTGCTGCACAGGACGGCTATGGTGGAGCGTACGGTTTGCCGTATAATGCCCATCCAATGGAAGGTAAGCTCTAAATACGGCTTGTCCAATTTCTTCGGTTAGTCTGTATCGGGGGACGCCCATGGCTCAGTGTTCATGCCACTCGACTACCGTGCAATGAGAATTCTCGCCTCTCAAAAACCACTGGCCTAACCAGACGACGAGTGTAATCACAAAGTGACTTCTGAGCTTAAAAATAATGATATATAAGTTATTTCCAGGTCACGAAAATCTTTGAAAAATATTTTTCCATGTTTACGAGTCTTGTTTTTGACACCAAAAGGTATAACAGGAATTAATAAAGAAAGAAAGGAACAATTTTTTTGCCAAGACTACATGTATTGTTTTTTGTGAAGTTTTTATGTAGAGCCAGTCATACATAAGACCCATTGAGCATTTGAGTAAACACTAGATTAGAACAGCCGAGTCTACGAGGCACTCAAGGCACAGGGGGAATGTGCAGGGAGGTACCCCTAGGCAGAAATGTTTATAATTCGAACGTCGCTGGACATAATGTTAATGGTTTTATTTTTACGATCCACAGAAAAACCAGGACTACCCGAGCCCCAAATAGGAGGAGGGGGTTTCTACCCTCCACCCATGTCTGACGGGGCTCACTACCCCCCTGGCCCCCCCATGCATGACGCAGGTCCGTACCCTCCCCCTGGTGCCCCATACCCCCCAGTTGGAGCACCCTACCCCAATCCAGGGGCTCCCCCCTACCCAGCCCCAGGCATGGCACCACAGTATCCACCAGGACCTTACGACGCTGGACCAACACCATGTGAGTTTAGAGACTTTGAATTCATACCATAATCGCCTTTTATTACAAAATCTACTCAGTGTTCTTATAGCTAAGGGGTTTACCAAGACAACAGTAAATATTGTTATGGCCAAAACTTATGCAACACCTCAAAGCGTGACTCTCAAGGTTTATAATCCATCTTCGACAGGACTTGATTCCAATGGAATCCACAGGGTCAGAGCCATGAAACTCAAGAAAGTTCAAAGGAAAAAATTCCAACGTATCTGGTGAGATTTGAACCCAGTACTTTCTGCTCACAGAGCGAAAGCATTACACTTTGTGTAAAAAAATCAGTAAATTAAAATTCACTTGGAGTATGTTCAGATTATGTATAGGGCTGCCATTTTATACTGAGCGAACCGCTTTCTCTTATTGGCCCAAGCAGTCTTTTTTCTTTCTTTTCCAATTCCCTTTTACCATTACAGTGTAGGGCCAGCACTAGAGATATTAAGCCAAGCAGGTGATCAACCCACTGTGACCTTTGTGGTAGGAATTAATTTTGCCCGGACAGCGTTTTCGTTTTTTAACTGCCAAGGGTTCTTTAACGTGCGCAACGTGCACACGGGACATACGAGTTTATCGTCCGTCTCCGATAGGACTAGGTTCTTGATCCCACCTACCTGAATAGGTTTTCATCGAGTTGCACGGAGAAAAATAACCGATGCTGCCTGGAATTGAACCATGTACCTTTTGCTTCTGAGGCAAGAACAGTACTTCTGCGCCACTGGGACCCCCTATGGCCCAAGCATCCACAGAGTTATTTGATCTACATGGCCCAAATAATCACTCCGTTGTTTTGTTTCCCCTCTGTAGATGCCCCGTACCCTCCACCAAACCAGGTCTGACCGGATGGAGTGAAACCACCACCATAAGGAAATGTCAGCTCATCATTTGAACGTATAGACTTCCACATTTTGAAATTATCCTAAGATCTCTATCTCTATTTTACACGGGATTAGCAAAGATTGTCAATAATAAGATAAACGACTCAAGTATTTTTACCGAGGTCAGGAGAAGAGTGAAGTCCCTTTGTTTGCCGATATTTGGTTAAAAATACTTTGCTCTTGCCATCTATCGAAATCTGAAAATTCAGAAACTTTTCGTGTTTAGCAGCGAAGCACTTTTAAGTGAAATAGACTCATCAATTCAGGGGAAATAACTCTTAAATTGTCCTTGCTCATGATATAGTGAAAAATGATAAGTCATTTATCTTATGTATTTATCATTTTTAGCATCAGTGGGGTCTAGTAATAAGCTGGCCACCATATGATATATACAGTGTGTGAAATTTTGTTGGCTTTTCGGCATAGGATTGTAGGATTGAAAATGTTGAATATTTAGTATTAATTTAAGTATTAACTGATGAATGTAAACATTGTTTGTTTTTCTCCCTTGCTCATCACTTGTAATTACTTATTGTATCATCAATCTCAGATTTGTCAGCTTTGTTGTCGTTTGATTTGATGCTTTATTCCTGTTAATTCCCTTGTCCCTCCTCAATTATTCCTCGGGCAAGAAACATCTCATCTTGTTTGCAGAATCACATGGAAGTTGTTTTGTTTTTTTTATGAATTGGCAAAGGGATGATCACGAAACGAATTTATTCGTCCAATATGCCTGCCACCGAAAGGTTAACTAGGAAATGATAAAGAAAGAAATATAGAAGATATAAACTCTTCTATTGAAAAAAAATGCCCTTCAATGGCCTTAAAATTTATTTGGAAAATTCCGAAACATTCGTTGTATTGACCAAAATAGCATTTCATTCTAAATTCAACCGTGCACAGAGCTGTAAGAATGATTTTGATGTACTGGATTTAAACACAATACAAATATTTCTGAATTGTCCAATTTCTAAAGAAGATTACGGTTGCCGATGGGATAATCCCGCTTTAAAAAATTAGCTATTGGCTGTTTGCGAAGGGGGCATTGAGGGGAGAAAGCTTATTAAATATGTTACATTTGTTACATTTGTTACATTTGTTAATTCAATACTTGAAATATTGCTACAATGCCAAGTGTATTTATTTACTTAATTTTCTATGTCTTTTTGAATGTCTGGAACATTCCTTGATAAAAATTCTGTGAGAGCGAAAGCAAACCCGTCAAATCCTGTTTTGGAAATGTATTCTCCTTGTTTTGTTTCTTTGTTGTATTTAAACTCGTCAAGTGGCCTGTTTTAACCACACGTATTAAATAGTGCTGTTTGTTTTTTTAATGTTTTTTCCACTTCCTCTATTAATAATGGGAGACTTAAGGAGACAAGTAATTAGAATTGATCATCTTGTTATATATCAATGTTCATATAAGCAAATGCTTTTGTTTTTTTCCTGACTTATCACCATGTTTTAAGAATTATCCGCCTTATGTAACAAAATCTGCTCAGTTTCCTTATAGCTGAGGGGTTTACCACCAAGGCAATAGTAAATATTGTTATGGCCAAAACTTGGGCAAGGCCTGAAAATATGATGCTCATTGTGCCATTCAAGGTTTGGGCTGATCACCTGCTTGGCTTATCTACCTGATCCAAAGTTTTTCCAGCTCTATTGAGCTGGCCACGGCACTCCTTGGGCGTATAATGTGGTTTGGATAACAAAACAAAAATACTGAATTATGGTTGAAAAAAGAAATGTGAAGAACATTGCTTCACGTTCATGGTGGAATAGTGAGGTTATAAAAATAAACGTAGCTCTTATGCTTTTTTTTGGAGGACATTTATTTTTCTGGTCCCGCAAGGCTAAATGTCCTTAAGGACATACCTATGTGTATCAAAAATGCTTGATCTGAATTGATGTGATTAAAAACATTTTTTGTACTTTATTATATTTATATTATTATATTATTATATATATGTCCCATTTCTGTAAAACAAAAACCAGAATAATATCTGAGTGTGTTCTTATTTTATCATCTGTATGTATGATGAGATTTGTATTATTGAAAAAAAAAAAATTCGCAGAAAATGTGTATTTGTTAATGTGATGAAATTCTTCAAGTCTTTGTAGATATGTAAATGTTTATTTCAAGTTAGAATTGTGATAATAACAATGGGCAATTACAGTATTGTTGTAATTTTTGGGTATATTTATTTCGTTTGTTTTTTTCATAATCATTATTATCTGTGCTCAATATTCTTCCATTTTTTGAAGGAAAATATATTTTCTATTATCTCCCATTTGTCCAAAAGTGACAAATTGTCAATTGTTGGTATCTTGCTACTAAAAAAACTGGGTGCTCCACAGCATACGTTGAAGTATCAATTTTTTTTTAAAGATCAAGAGAGGATTTTTTTGTTTCTTTATGTGCATGTACCATATGTCCAGTCCCTTATTATGTTTTATCAACGTTTTCTCACTCTTCAAATCGTCATTTTTTCACTGTTATTTTAAGATTTACTGTTATTCTTCGCAATAACTTTTGATATTTAGAATTATTATTACCATATTTTCTCTTCTCTCTGTCAATGTATTCCCCCCACCCTATGATGATATTGTCTTTTACTTATTAGTGTTAATGGGTCAGTCAGTTATTATTTTTATTCAAATGTTTTATTATATTTCTCGTGTGAGTTACCAGTGACAGTAACCGTCGTCTAAACGCACAGATCATAAAAGGGTATTTTACACTACAGACCTGCGACGTCCTGTTTTTGAAAGGGATTTTCCTGTTTTTTGGTGGTCGGGTGTCTGCATTTATAGCAGGTATCTTGTGTGCATTTCATAGCTGAACATAGAACTGGCCCCAACACTGCTTGCAGTATTAATGGGGCTTGATCAAACAAACAAACAAATGTAGACTAGGCAAACCTTTGGCAGTTAATGCATTGGTTTGCTTCCTCCAACCACTGTGTTATTAGTTAGTTTTAGCTGGTGGCTACTGTACTCCGATTCAACTCAACTCTGATGACAAATATGGATATATTGAATTTAATTAATGTCGTTTGTTGTTTTAAGTCCCTACGTTATTTTCATTTCATATTTTACAATTTTTAAATGGCAAAGATGTCTTTTATTTATCATCATAAATTAACCCATTCCTCCTTTATGTGACTGGATGCGACACTTACGGGGTCCTCCTTGATCCGACAAGGTAGTGAAAGACTAAGTTACCAATTTTGTTTCTAATATTGATCAAAATTTGATTCTAACTTTTACTTTTAAGGCACAATTTTGCTTCATGGCAATCAGCAAGAGGAATTGAGAAGAATGAGGCAATCAATAAATTCAGAGACCTCCCGATTGTAAAACATGAATGAAGCTATGGGGACACCCCTTAATGCTTTTCATGACCATGTAAAATACACACACTATACTACCTAGTCATTTTTTTCTGTCTTTCACTGATTTTACTCAACTCATTTTCTTCTTTTATTTCTCGTAACCATTATTTATTGACCAAATGATTATAATTGACGAGTTACGTCACAAAACGCATTATCCGTAATCGTGTTAAACAGACAAAATTCAAGACTCTAAACGTGTTCAAGAGCAGCACTGAAAACTTTATAATGAATTAGTACACAGAATGTTTATTTTAGACACAGAATGTTGCAAATCACCTATTCTTCATAAAGCATCAAATAAATGGATATTTTCATTTTGCACATTATGCCTTTACAGAGACATGCCTTTTGTGATGGAACCTTCCAAGTTGTCCTTCATCCTATTTGCCAAAACATGATCATTAAAGAAGACACATGATTTGTATTATGTGTGATTATAGACATTAAAACTAGAATCAATGAAGCTAAAAAACAAAAAACGTTCTAGCCTTTCCAACCCAGTCAAGGAGGGTTATTTTTTTTTTCAAGTTCTAAAGTTTGAAGTTTAGCGCCCTTTTTAACACATTAAGGTCATATCAAAGGTGGTTCAACAGAACTTGAGAAGATTCCACGTGAATCTCCAGGGCAGAGTCTTGAAAACTCTGAAAGGTCCAGAGAAAATATTTCACACCAGGGGACTTGAAACCCAGTCCTCTACGTCCAAAATCTAGTGGCTTGACCACTGAGCTAGGGACGCCCCCTGAAGGGTTATTAATTAATATAGTCTCCATGCTTTTAATATTTAGATGGTTTGTAGCTTGGACTACAAAAAGCCCTGGCACAGAGGAGAGTGATAGTTTGGACGTCTCTTGTCGTGAGGCCGACCACCTTCTCCCGTTGGTGTGTCGGATGGACGAACCACCAGGCAGACCGACGAAGACGCAGAGGAAATCCAATGACGATGACGTCAAACTAGCAGAAGCTACATGCGAACAGGTTTTGGACCGGACACAATGGCAGCATGCTGTCATCAAATGTCTAACCTCAAACTCTAAAAACATGACGTAAAAGGAGGAAGGAGAAGACTGTGCATTGAATATTGACTATAAACATGAGGTCTTACCTCTGATATGACCTTCATGTGTTGAAAGAGGCGTGTAAACTGTATAACTCGAAACCTTTAACAATCTGGCATTCATAAAGAAGTATTCGTATCTTAGTAGCTGCTTTGATTTTGTATTATTATGTTGTTATGTCAAAAAGTGTTCAATATATTTTGTAAAAAACTACAACTATAAGATTATCTGTTCCTTAAATTCATGGTCCTTAAAGGGTTATTTTGTGTCTTGAACTCTTGCGCAATAATCATTGCTTGTATTGACTCCCACCCAACTCACTAAACTGGATTTTTATTTTTCCATACGTCTGTTTATTTGTGTCGTCGCGATTACCTTTAATTCACCTTTTGCTTTCTATTTATATTTTTTCTTGCTGTCTGATTTTAAAATGTACAAGAGAATTTACTTTTTGCACAAATAGACACCTTGTGATTTGACAAACATGTTTTGAGTTTTCCAATCTAGGGGTACAAGTTTTCCTACCTCAATTTTTGATATAAGAAGATCATGGAAAATGTAATTTGTTTTTTAGAATCAGACAGCTTCAATCTATCATGGCGTATTATTAATGAGTTATTGTTTAAATGGGTATAATGCAGAATATTATTGTATCTTGCATTACTGTTTCTATTTTAGCATTACTGTTTCAATTTTATATTTATCTCTTCTCCACAATTCTCATGTCAACTTTGACCTTTTTTGTAGCACCGTTTTGTCTGATACTTATAGGTGTGTTTTTTATTATTTACATCTTTCACATTTCTTGTCCTGGGTTTTAATACATTATTATCTTATACACATTGAAATGCTTGTTTGATTTGTTTTGCAGTTTTTATTGTTATATATAACTGTGGAAAGAATATTTTTCAGATATTCCTGTTTCTTAACATGTCATCGGATTGACAGCCTATGCGCGAAAAAAAGAGGGAATTATATTTGCAGCACCGTTTGGCCCCCGTCTCTGAACTACATACATCATTACAGCACCTGAAGAGAAAGTGGAAAACGCTTGTGCTAAATTAGAATATTTTTGCCCCTCGGGAAACAACATTAGTGAGTTCTAAGGTGGACCGGGGTTTTTTTAACGCAAATTTTTAAGAGGAGCAATCAAAGTGGTTAATGGGCATAGGCCAAAAAGAGTTTTAAGAATCTGTCCTAATCGTTTTCCTGTAACTTTTACTCTATTTCCACCAAGTTTATTTTTTCCTGGCTAGATCTCATGAATTTATTGATACGAAATATTCCGTGCTTCTAATGCATGATGTTTGTATTTTCATATTTTTAAAAATATTTTTATTACTACTATTATTATTATTATTATTATTATTATTATTATTATTATTATTATTATTATTATCATCTTTATTACTTGTTATTGTTATAAGTATGATAATGTGTTTTTTGTCAGAGTTTTTTTTCAGGGTGGGGGAGTCGGCAGCGAGATAGCTATCATCACTATATTCTTTGTATTTCCATACCATTTTACGACATTATAGTAATAGTCCGTTGTTTGTGACAGGGTGTCTTTCCATTTCTCATACTTTGAACGTAATAATCGGCTGGTTTAACGATTTTCTCCTAGCACCTTATTGTGATAACCTTACACCGAAAGGTACTAAAAAGGTTATTGATACAGAAAGAAAGAAAGACCTTGTTGTGATCGCCAGCCTGTCCTCACATTGTGCTTCTTTTCTAACATACCGAGGTTAGGGTAGCTAAATATTACGATATCCCAAAATCTGTATTTTTTGGAAGACAAAGTATGTCCTTAAGAGCCTGTGAGGCTCATAGGGCCGGAGCTTAAACCAGTTTCGGTAGCGTGAAGCGGACAAGTGACAATTTGTTACTTTCTGGATAGGACGCTGGTCTATCGCAGAATACTTACCCAAGACTGGATTGAGAATTTAGGAAGAAGCAAACTTTAAAAAACTACTGATTTTCTCCAAAAAGTTTGCATGAATTGTTCCCATATGTAGCATAAATGAACCAACTTGGTTTTTATAATGGACTAGGTCACACAAACAAATCCTATGTAATTCAAGTCGTTTTGCTGGAAATTGACTTGGATATTTTTCAGTCAATCCGTTGGCATCTCGAGTTCTAGTTCCCTACCTTGATAATAGATAAAGTTCCAACATAGTACAGTGTTACATATTTTTGCATCATACATATATTTGGATGTGATATGATGCCCATATATTTGGATGTGATATGATGCCCATATATTTGGATGTGATATGATGTCCATATATTTGGATGTGATATGATGTCCATATATTTGGATGTGATATGATG
>JARBEQ010247413.1:0-11431 GCA_030265355.1 Tritonia tetraquetra | reverse complement strand
TATCAATGTATCTGACATGTCCTGGGAGGGAGTTCCAGAAAAGGGGAGCCGAATAGGAAAAAGATTGTTCGCCAATTGTGCGGTTCATTTTAGGTTTTACAAGCACACGATTATCAGATTTTGATCGGAGGTTTCTAGTTGGGGTATACACATTTTATCAAATCATTGATATATCCAGGACTGTCAGAGTGCATTGATTTATAGACAAGTGTACAGCTTATATTACTATTTCTATTATTAATTCTATTACTATTTCTATTGTTGTTACTATTTCTCTTACTATTACTACTTCTATTGTTGTTACTATTTCTCTTACTATTACTACTTCTATTACTATTTCTATTACTATTACTATTTATATTACTATTACTATTTCTATTATTATTTGTTTGTCTACTGTTGTTGTTCGTGTTGGTTGTGATGTCTCTTTTCTTGATCATTCAAGACATCTAAATATATAAAAGTTTTAAATATCTGATTTTCAAACAACACACAATTAAAGACCTACAATAGTTTGTAAGTTATTGGCCATAAACAGTAAACAAGCTTTGTCTTGAACCCCGATCAATAGGATGTGTGTTATGCGTATGCACTGTTGAATGTATTATTATACTGCCCTCGCCCCTCAGTGACCGCGCGCAACTTGGTGACCTAGTTAGCGTTCCGCGGACGCATCGCTATAATAGCAATCTTTCTCTCTTTCTTCAACTTCAAGTCTCTTTGTAGTCCATGCAAAGAGTTCTATTTATAAACATGCAGTAGTCACTTTGGTAGTTACATCATTGGTTAGAGTCACAGCGTAAATGATCGACACAAATGTGGGGTAGATGAAATATCACTCTGAATATAATTTATGTTCTTTGACTTTTCGGCCCCAAAGAATTTATAATCGGCCCCATTTTTTTCCATTGTCCCAATGTCAGACACTTCCCATGCAGGAAAATGAGTTTATTACTCAAAATCGCGACAATGCAAAATTGAATTCATTGTATTTTTAAATCCTGATCTTTTGCATTGTCGCTCTTTTCAATTTTTAGTTTTAAAAAACCCTCATTTTCCTGCATGGCTTTGAACAGTGCTGGAATAACTCTGGATCAGGAAATAAGGCAAGCAGTTGATCAGCCCACTGTATCCCCGAATCTCTGATGTTTTACGTCAACTTTTGTTTTATTTTCATTGTAAATGTGCCGTGTTTGGTGTCAAATTGTTCGTCGTGGCGATTAGAATGTCTCTATGTTGATAACATTTTTACTCAAATAACACATTATCGGTACTCTCTACTCAATTTGAGCTGAGGAGGGAGATTTTTTAAAGACATTGATCCTTTTTCTAAATAATTAGATGGATCCATCAGTATTGATTTTCATAAATCAATTGCTGACCTGACAAATTTGCGCCACTAACTCCATTTGGCTACATCGTCTTACTACTGGCGACAGAACCGGGTGAAATACCGACTAAATTTATCAAAATGCTTTCAAACGAATTAGCACCAACATTTGCCTTAATTTTGCAAAGCTTCCTAAAGCAAGGAAAATTACCACATAACTGCAGGCAAGGAAAAATATCACTAATATTTTCTAAAAAGCGAAAAAAAAGACCGAAAACTGCCGACCAGTCTCTATCATCTCAATCACATGCAAATTTACAGCAACATCATCAACCACCTGGAATCACACACATTGCTGACGGATATCCAACACGATTTTAGAAAAGAACGATCTTGTGAGACACAGCTAATAATAAGCACATGCAACGACCTGGCAGACAATTTGAACAAAGGACTCCAAGCAGACGCAACCTTGTCATTATTAGACTTCAGCAAGGCTTTTGATAAGGTCCATCACCACACCATAATTTGACTCAAACTATGGAAATACGGAATAAGAGGTGGATCGCTGGACTGGACCATGTATTTTTTACCAACCGAAAGCAGGTAGTTGTCGTTGACGGAGCAGTGTCGGAACCGGCCTCGGTGCTGTCTGGCATACCCCAAGGCACTGTGCTCGGTCCTTTCCTGTTCTTAATCTACAGCAATGACACAACGCAAATAATATCATCTGAGACATATAATATAAAGCTATTTGCGGATAACAGCCTCCTCTACAGCACAATACAGAGCAGAAGAGACTCAGAGGCGCTCCAAGACGACCGTAACAAATTACAAAAGTGGGAGAAGAAAATAGCATGGAGTTTCACCCTCAAAAGTGTCAAGTTCTGAAAATCACAAACAAAAGGACCAACATTCAATCAAAATATACGCTTCATGCCATCACACTCGAAGAAGTAAACAAAGCAAAATATTTAGGGGTGCCCATTGACAACAAACTCACATGAAAAGACCACATAGACAACATATGTTAAAAAGTAAACTCAACCAATGGTCAGACGAAATTTGTATGATTGCAACCAAGTAACCAAAACAGAATGCGATGCAGCATTCGTAAGACCCATTCTAGAATATAACAACAGTGCAGTTAGGGGTCCGCGTCATTAGAGAAAAAGCCATGAGATAGAGAAGATCCAGCAGAGAGCAACCAAGTTTATGCAACTAAACAACAAGGAAAAATCAAATTTCTTCTTTCCTATCCAATTCCCTTTTACCATTACAGTGTAGGGCCAGCACCATGGGGCTGGATTTCTTTGGATCCAGGTATTAAGGCAAGCAGGTGATAAACCCACTGTGACCTTTGTGGCAAGAATTGATTTTGCCCCAACAGCGGCCTTGCGGCCTACTCTTATCGATTTTCAACTACCAAGGGTTCTTTAACGCGTGTAACGCGCACACGGGGCCTCCGAGAGAGAAAAGAGACAAGGTGGTACTCTTTTCAAGGGGCTAAAAGACCAGGCAAAACTTTCTCTCAATGATATTCAATTAAACAAAAGAAAGCCACATACACTCAGGAATAGACGCGCACTAACATTAACACTCTTTTATACCATCCACAATAAGGCTATGGAGCAACCCTTCAAGTGATATTAAAACCTCTTGAGACACAATGTTTTAAGAAAGAATGCACAAGGCTGAGTGAGGATCCTTCACCCCTGAAGTGACATCTTTTAATGGAATAATAATGTTAATAATAATAATAATTAGAAGAAGAAGAAGAAATAGCAATATGAATTAGTATACTAAAGGCTTTCTCTTGTGTTGGAAATGACTCTTTAACAATAACGTTTAATTGTTGAAGTGGTGTGATTCACTTAGAAAACAGGAGAATAGTTATATTGATCACAAGAGACCATTTTCAATTATATAATTTGCTATCCTTATAAGTAATATAATGTATTTTAATGTTTTGACAGTTTCTTATCGTAAAAAGATCATGTTTGTGACTGTATTGAATGGCGTCTCTCTCAATGGTAAAGCGACATTATTACCGACACATGGGGCCTATTATGTTAGGTCTGAGTTGTAGCCAAAGAACTTAACGAACTATTGTTAACTTCCTTGGTTATAGCCTATCTTTAAATCATTTATTTTCTCTTTGCCTTCATTTTCTGTTTATTCACGTTTATTTAGCTGTATCGATTCAATTGACAGATTGACTGTACTTCCGGGTATCTGAAACATGAAACATGAATCCATGAATCATGAAACAATAAAAACAAGTTCGTCTTGGTGGGGAGTGGGAATCTTCCTCCTCATCACATTTCGATAAGATGCCTCTCCTTTGGAGCCTAGCCTGTTTGAAGTGCTGTTTACGTAAGGCGCACATTTGGGATTGTTGGTAATTTTGTTCCAACGCGAATATAGTCGTGGATTGTCTGTTTTCGGAATTCGTAAGTGTGTAGGGTAGAGTAGGAGGAGGACTACTGTAGGGTCTTCGTCGTATAAAATAGAGATTGATGTCTAAGTCTAACCTCCGTGTAGACTAGACTTGTCATGTGTTGGTCTTAGATGGTCTCTAGAAGGTCTATCCTAAGTAAACAAAACAAAAGCCTACGATAGAACTAAATCTAGGAGATGGTTCAAGGAGGGTGAATGCCTTCTTGATTTTGGCTCAAATGTTGATTTTGGCTCAAATTAATCAAATTTCACTCAACAAACTCAAACAAAATCTCTTTTCAGACGAAAATCCTCTTAGCCATAGATCATGGCTACTGGCTAGTAATCTATGTGGCCAGGACACCCAGGGACACTCAGAAATAGCGGAAAATATCCATTTATCATCTGCTGGTTTTTATTGTTTGTTATTGTTTTAATTATTTAATCCATGTAAGTAATCTGTTATTAGGTAAACATGTCGTTAACGGTCGTTGTGTATTGTGGCATAGTGACGTTCTGAAAAATAATAATCCTGTCTTTCCCAAATTCCTGGATGTGGTGACCTTTTTTGAAATTCCTGACTGGCAGCTATGCTGTAGCACTCAGTTTGACATAGAATCACTATTCAACTCACAAGACGGCAAGGCAGTGCCATTGGTTGGGCTAGAATAGTCGATCCCCTTTCAATGACCTCTGTCCACATTTTCCTAGGTCTACCTCATGGATGAAAACTAGTTACTCATTGCCTGGAAGTACTCATCGATGCAACAAACCCGCCTACTGGGTAAACAATCTAATACTAATATGATGGCGGATCCGCCCGACTATAATGATATCGTCCCCACAGATCAATTCAGAACACACAAAGGTTCAGCTTTCCCTTCTTCTTTCATATCATTTCCTGGTTTACCTACTTTCAGTGTCAGGTATCTACTATAACTAACTATGCAAACTTCCTCCACTCCTCTCTATTTTGACTTCTTTTCTTTGCATCAACCATATTTCACTTTTCTATCAGCTCAATGACCTCTGTCAACATTTTCCCAGGTCTACCTCATGGTTTAGTTCCTATCTCATTTAAAGAATTATTTTAGGGATTCTCTGCTCTCATTCATTGTTTACATGCCCGGACCATTCTCGTCATCTAGTCTCACTGTATGGCTTTTAGGTTCCCTGCTTATATAATTGTAATCATGGTCTTGGTATTTTTTGATCATTCCTCTATTTTTTAATTCCTTGTTTAATAACTCTTTGTTGTTATACTCGGGATCTTGCTCTGATTTGTCAAAAATTACCAGATCGTCTGCTGAAAAATGAAAACCAGAAATGGATTCCCCAGACATACATACCAAATTTTATACAATTGTCTTGATTCTTGCCATTTTGATTGTCTAAAATTTGATTTTTGGTGAAATTTCTTCCTTTGCACAGAAAATGCATTTTCTTCATATTATTTTATGCTCTATGTAGATGTTGAATATGCCTGAAAAAAAATCGGGCTTACAGTCTATCACCACATCTTTGCTCTAGAAGATTATTGTGGACTTCTTGTCAATTTCTTCTTCTATTTTTTTTTTTGTCTGTAACAGATTCTGTGAAGTTTTTTTGATGATTTCAATTGACTTAAATAAAAACATTGTGTGCAATTCATCTTGTTATTCTGTCTTTCTATGTGTTTGTGCATGTAAAAACACTACTTTTCTATCTAAATTGTGATTATTACAACCTTTTAAAATGGGTTTTCGGCACATTTTGAAATTGGTTGCAAAATTTTAAAGTCCAAGAATGATTTGAAACTTTTTTTAGTTTTTAACCAATATTTAAGAAGCAAAATCCATGGTGTCAAAAGCTCTTTCAGTTTAGAATGATTGTAAAGCATAATCTAAAAGATGACATTTCAATCTCTTACACTTACACTCATTTCATCTCTAAAAAGTTCTTTAAAGTTTGAAGTTTGACGCCCTTTTCAGTACATTAAGATCATATAATAGGCAGTTCTAAAGAACTTGAGAAGGTTCCACGTGAATGAAGACTCTGTGTCCAAGTGACTTAACCACTGAGCTACAGACTCCCCCTTTCATGATCTCCATTCCAATACTGCCTTGTTTTATCTTTCGAAGTCCCAACTGTACCATCAGTGATTGTGGCGCCCTCACTTTACAATCCTCACTCTTTACATCCCTTTCTCCCCCCTCTTGCCACCACTAATCTTTTAAATGGCAATTGTAAAGAATGGCACCCAGCGTAACCTTTACTAGATTTGTTCAGAGACTCTGAACAAGTGACCCTTCCTCCTTCATGATGGATGTCATTTTCCACGGTTACCTTTCTTAGACGTAGACTGTTCAGCTTACACCAAACTGATTGATTTTCATTTTGTATATCATTGAACTTAACGTAAGTTCATTAATTTTTTTAAAATTGCGGGCTCTTTAATAATGTCATTTTAATTTGTCACCATTGTTCTGTAAACTCAGAATAAATGAAAAGATGTTATTATAATCACATTTCTCCTTGTTACTCTTGTCTAGATTGAAACCTGGCACAATGGATGGTGACCGTAGCAAGAATGAAGCAAGAAATAAACAGTTTTCTAACCAGTCTTATAGTTCATCACAAGGACAGAACAACCAACCAACTAATCATCAGAATGTGAGGGCTGCATTGTCACAAACAGAACATTCGACAGACCCACTTTGTCCACCTCTTAACAATGAATTCTCCTTTCAAACAGTGAATGGAGAGGGAGCTGCATCTAATCAAGGAAGTCATCGTGATTCTTTAACCAGTTCCCTCACCGCAAATGGTACTCCGTCTAGTTCATTTGTTGGTAATGCTGTTGTAAAGGCTTCAAGCACCGGCACTTTATCTACATCTTCATCCCGGTGCTATGCTCAAGTCACTAAGTCTGAGAGTGCTTCAGGTGCATCAAACAGTGAATTCATGACATCTTTCTCAAACTTAGCTCATTCTGGTGGACATTATAATAATTCAAGCTCTGGTGTCAATGCAAAGGCTGCTAACGGGAACTTTGAATCTTTGCCATTACCGTGTGGTGGTCATTTTGGTGTTAAACGTTCGTCATCTCCACCTCAAAATCATGATCAAATCATGCATAATTGGCAAGATAATCAGACTTGTGTCAAAGAAAGACTTGCATACTTATACAAAACAAATATAATGAGTGATATTCAATTTCGGGTGAGAATACTTTCAAGTGTTGTAAAACAAAAGTTTAAAAAATTGAGTATGTACTAATTGACTTCTGGGTGTAGAAGTTGAACACTTCATCAGTATTTATGTTATTATTCATAGCTGCCAGCTTCTGCTAAATAGTGGATTTTTGCTATTTCGTTGATCATCTGCTAAATTAAATGATTTGTTAAAAAGGTTTCTGTTTTTAACATAATATGTAACCTGTAAATTGTGAGGTAAGCATGTCATTAACATCATTGTGTAATGTGGCATAGCGACATTGTGGAGAAAAATAATTTTGATATCCATGAGACTTAGGAACAGATGATCAAAGTTTGCACTCTTACTCTTACACACCATTTGTACTTTTATTTTTTCACTATTGGGTGAAAAGATGAAAAGACAAATATGGCCTCTCAGAATCCAATGTATGAATTTTGATTTTTTCATATATTATATATATATATAAATATATATATCAAATTAGCTAACTTAGGACTTTCTCTCTCCTGCCCAACATTAATTGCCGGATTTGATTCTGGGCAAGGGTCATTTCTCAAGATAGAAGATAATATTATACCAATTAGGTTTGTGTCTCAAGAGTGTACAGTAATTCAATTGAGAATAGATTTGATTGTTGTTAGAATGAAACATGAGCAGTATTAATGCATAATCCCAACACCAAAAGGTAAGTCTGTAAAAGAAAGTAAATTGATATTTAAAACAATTGTTGTATTTTTTGAGTCCTTGAAATAATAATATGACAAAAAAAATGTCTAGCTATTTAAAGTAAAACAAACAGTTTTGGGACTAACAGATTGTACAGTATGAATAGTTTAGCAAAGGTGTGAAAAAGATGTTTATTTATTTCCTTTTTCTATTTATGAACAGGTTGGTAAACCTCCTACGCAAATGATCAGTGCACATAAGTTTGTTCTTGCTATTGGAAGCGCTGTTTTTGATGCTTTGTTTAACGGCCGTCTTGCAACAACAGATACCATTATTGATATTCCTGATGTTGAACCTGCTGCGTTTTCTGCTCTTCTGATGTTTTTGTATACTGATGAGGTTCAGATTGGTCCTGAAACAGTTATGACCACCCTATATGCTGCCAAGAAATATGCTGTTCCTGAACTGGAGCGTGAATGTGTAGATTTTCTCAAACACAACCTCAGTCCTGATAATGCATTCATGCTTTTGACTCAAGCTCGCTTATTTGACGAACCTCAACTAGCAGCGCTGTGCTTGGAAACAATTGATAAAAACACAGCAGAAGCGTTGACTGCAGATGGCTTCACTGATATTGATTTGGACACTCTTTGTGCTGTCCTTGAACGTGACACATTAGGTATACGTGAATGTCGCCTGTTTGCAGCTGTGTGTAAATGGGCTGAAGCTGAATGTATACGACAAAATCTCACCCCCTCTTCAAGTGTTCATAAGGTAGGAAAGCTTATATTTCCATTTTTCCCCCATTTCTCTGTAATTGTCATTAATTTTTTCATGACACTGATACATAAACCTCCATTGTTTTTTTCAACACTGCTATGTCAAGGAAATCAAATGGATTTTTCAGACTGCTCTTTAGCAGATGTAATAGTTTTACAGAAATTCTATTGATTATCATTTTTCTTCAAGAATAAATGAGAAAAGGTTATTGCGGAATTACAATTCTTCTCTCTCATCAATATGAAGGAAATGTATAAGTTTCTCTCCTGGACTTGTTAATACCCTGGTCCTGTAACCTGCAGGCTCTGTGTTCTTTTGTTACTAGGCTCAGGGTTGAGAGGTGTCTTTGATTGTAAGCCTTACTTAAGCAGTAAAAAGTTTCTCATCCATTTGAAACATTTAATGAACAATTTGAAATTGACTGTCTTCTGCAGAGGCAAGTTCTATCTAGAGCATTACGATTAATTCGCTTCCCCCTGATGACAGTAGAAGAATTTGCGCTTGGTTCAGCCCAGAGTGGTATACTAGAAGACTGTGAGGTGGTAGAACTGTTTTTGTTCTTTACACTTAATCCTAAACCCAGCACAAGCTTCTTAGATGTTCCCAGATGTTGCCTAACTGGAAAAGAGCAAGTGGTTTCAAGATTTTGTCAGATTGAGAGTCGATGGGGATACAGTGGTACCAGTGATAGAATAAGGTATTGTCATGTATGTCTTTTCCTAGTTTGTTTGAGTGACCAAGCCCACAATGTAGAATTGGCACCCCAAAAAAATGATGCACATGACACCTACAAATCTGATTTGTAAAGGTTTTGAATTTTAGAGTAAAATTAGGAGAAATAGATCTTTAAAGCAAAATATGCAGATTTTGACTTATTTTTTCTCTTTAGGAGTGTGATTTTCTTGTCAGCAGAACCGTTTCGAGTGATTAGAACTCATTTTCTGCGAAATCACAAATTTACTGGATGTGTTGGAACTCTTTTATTAGTGAAAAGAAACGCTATGTTATTATTTATTGACGCATACTTAGTGTAGTAGTATTTATAGTTGTATCGATGCTCGGATGATTTACAATACCATTTTTGTTAAACAACCGCTACTACTACTACAGTCAACTCCGCTTAATCGCAAAATTTCCCAGGAAACGGAATTAATTCTATATAGAAGTCGCAACTCACTTCAGATAAAAGCAAAATCGGCAACACGTTGCCTCCCATTGTGCTGCGATTAAGCAGAGTTGACTGTAAAAGCAATGAGTTTATTCCATTTTATATCATTTTGAAATTCTAAAATTAATTCTGGGGTATTTCAGATTTTTGGTCAACAGACGCATCTTTGTCGTTGGATTTGGCTTGTATGGAAGTATCCATGGTCCAACAGAGTATTCAGTCAATGTGCAGGTTAAAAACTTTCTTTCTTTATCAATGAGCTTTTAGCACCTTTCGGTGTAAGGTTTATGCATGATATACAAACTTTCGCCATTGATCCCTATTCAGTGACATCCTCTTTGCCTCTACAAGCCTGAATCCCCTCTTTTTTATTATTTCTGAAACTGCATCCTGCCACATTTTCTTTGGTCTCCCTCTAGGTAGAAAAACAATAATGATTTAATGATTTTGATCCTTACACCTAAAGGTGAACCAGGAAAGGTAAATAAATAAATTTTGATCTGCTTCTTTTACTCTGAAATTTTGCATGCTCTTGGAGCAAGAAAGGATAGAACTGCAATCCCAACACATCATTGTGAAAGTGGTTTGTTTCTTGCTATGTCGTGGAGTTCACATAACTCCATCTCTTCACATACAGTGAGAGCTATAATACACATTTCAGAGTAATTAGAATTGCCTGGTCGTGGCTATTATTTGTTCATTTCCCTGATAAAACTAAAACTGGCCTTTGCTCTTTGACTTGTTGTAATTTGTCTAAAAGGGCGAATTCTTTGTAATTTTGAACAAACCATAGCTGAAATGTGATCACAAGGGCAACAGTAACATGTTTAGTAGCTTTTTATGAATATTTCTCGGTGCATATAGCTTACCATGCAATTAAGTGTTGTGGAAACAAGAAATTCATCACCTGCTCATTTTAAAGTCTTTGATTCTGATCGTCTCTAATTCTAATTCTGTGTTGGGTCATGTTTAGTTCTTTGGTTCCTGAACGAGATACTTCTGTGTCTTTTGCACTTAATGGTTGAAAAGAGGGCTGACCTCAACACTGCTCAGCTGTATTAATTGGATATGATGAAACAAACAAACCTGATACAATTCATTTGTCTCTTGAGTCAGAGAAGGCTAAATGTTCATACTGTATAATTTCAATTTGTTTGTATCAAGAATATCTTGCTTAGTCCTTTTTCCTGTTCATTATGAAGAGATTAGGGGGTGGGGTGATCAAGTGGTTGAGACAGTGACTTCTATGGTCAAAATCATGGGTTCGAGTTCCACTAAAGGCTTTGTTGAGAGTTGGGAAAATAAACTGTGATTGACCAGATTTGTACAGACCAAATTATGAACACCTTAGACAGGAATTCAGAACTATTTATCTGCTGTGATGAAGATAACATTTTCTTCCAGATGGTCTGTGTTTTGTATCTCATTCTTTTTCTTTCTATTTTTTTAACAGATCATTCACATGGACAGCACAAAGGTCTTGGGTTCCAATGACCCCACATTTCAATGTGATGGTTCGACATCTACATTTCGAGTCATGTTCAAAGAACCGGTGGAAATCTTACCTAATACAAGTTATATCGCTTGTGCTACACTTAAGGTATGTAAATCTATTCTGCTCGGCACAAAAAAGAGTGTACATTAAGTTATTAAGAATGTGGTATGTCTTAACCATGGGGTCCCAGTGGCACAGAGGTACGATTCTTGCCTCAGAAGCGAAAAGTATATGGTTTGATTCCCGGCAGCATCGGTTATTTTTCTCCGTGAAACTCGGTGAAAACCTATATGCCACTCCTCTGATCCCATTCAGGTAGGTGGGATCAAGAACCTAGTCCTATCGGAGACGGACG
>JARBEQ010247402.1:0-11433 GCA_030265355.1 Tritonia tetraquetra | reverse complement strand
TGGGGATTTTTTTCTCCAGCCATAAAGAAGTGCATGACCTAAGTTGACGTTTTGGGGAGTGAACATTTACGAGGCATAGATAGTCAGGGGCTGAACCGTGTATACAGTTGTAGGAGAGACAGGCTATTTTATAGTCAATTCTCTTCTGCACCGGAAGCCATTTTAGTAACTGCAAAACCGGAAGCCATTTTAGTAACTGCAAAACCGGTGTGATTTGTCACTGTTATATCCAAGTTCCTGTTGTTATAACCGAGGCCGTTATAAGTGGACTCGACTGTACTTACTATGGCTGAGGAGGTGACCACAAGTCAAGAGCAACAGTAATTTGTTTATTGGCCTTATTTCATGATTAATACTGTTCAGTGTATTGCTAGTGAGATGAAAGTCTTGCATCAGACGTGGGGACCCTTGTCGAAGTTGGCGCAAGACAGAAAGGAGTGGAGGACCTTTATTGTTGCCCTAAACACCACTGGGTGTAATGGGAATAAGTAAGTGTATTGCTAATGGTACCAGGAAAGGATGATGGGCACAGTGGGCTGATCACCTGCTTGTCTGAAATCCTTGGATTTTCAGCTCTATTTTCCCACATGTGGCAGGTATGCATCATTTGTGTAGGAACAGGGAATGTTGGCCCCATTACAGTATTAACAGGGTTTGAGCAAACAAAGTCCAAAGGAGAAAAATTCCCATGTCCACCGATGGGATTCGAACCAAGGACCGTAGTGAAAGTATTACAACTATGCTACAACAACCACCCAAACAATCTATAATTAGCTGACCACTCAAATGTATTTCACAATAACATTTACAGTCAAAGCCACTTGGGTCGATTTTCAAGAGACACATACTATTACTATTTTTAAAAATTGAGATAATCAGTAATCAGTAACCTCCCTTGTGTGGATAAAATCCAAGGAAACAGAAACATTCGACATGGGTGAAAATTAAAATCAATTTATGCGGGCCTGCCAACCTTAACCAAAGTAAAAAACAGGATAAGACTAAAGAAAAACGGGACAGAAATAGCGACAGGGAAGAAAATATATGAAAAAAAACAGATTCAATAAAAAAGAAAATACAGTAGTGCACACTTGTAACGAACACGCTTGAAGCGCATTGACGGAAATAAAGAACGCATGTCCGTGCCCCGTTTTTTTCCCTTATTGTTTCTCTATAATTTTCACGCATGTAGCGAACAAGAGATAACGAACTGACGGTTTTAACGAACTCACCAACCTGCCCACTTTTTCTACCTGCCTCTTTTTCTCCTTTCTTTGCGACTGAAGTAACAAACCAGTTGGTGCAACTTCGCAACCTACTGATCACAGTGAAGAGGAGCAGCATCTGGAGTCACAATCCTCAGACAACTTGTTTGAGCGACTTGCGAAGCTCCTCCCAACTACACAGCTGTGCACTCCAGAGGAGTATGTGCAAATTGATGAGGAGGCACATACCTCAGCAGCTCTCACAGTACAGAAGCTGAGATTGTGGAGCCGGTTAAAGCTTCTGGTTCTGTGTCATTCCATGTGGTGAGGAAGAAGAGGAGCCAGAAGAACAGCTCAAGTCTGTAAGCTCCTCAGAAGCACAAAAATGCTTACAAACTATGAGAAACTTCTTCGTGCTCAATGGAGGGGAGGTTTTTTTTTACGCACTTGAGGATATGAAGAAACACATTCTTGATGTGGGAGAAAGGGGAGAAAAACAAATGAATATCACTTCTTTCTTTGTCCCTCAGGCCAAGAAATAAAATGCATTTGCATTTCTAAGGGACTTAAGAGTTAGCTTTTTCTTTTTACACGTTTCATTTGCCTGGGGTTGTTCTTTATATCAGTGTTCTACTGTAATGAAAGTAGCTTATTTGACTCACCAAAACAAGACAATCCCTTAGAATAACAGGACTTGGCAAGTCTGCACATGTGACACCTACGTGTCTTTGACTATATCATTTCATTAGTCCAAAACCTGTAATCATCAAGTCATCAGAAATAAACCACAGCCACTGTGTACTTGTAAAAATCAATTTATTCATCAAAGAGAAAAATGAAACAAATCAACATCAACATTATCAAAATCAAAGTAAGCATTTAAAAGGAACTTTTATTTCTATTCCATTTTAATTTTTTTTAAAAGCAAAATAAAATCCATAAACAATTGCAGGGAAGAAATGACATCAATGATTCCACCATTTTGTGTTTTGTCCACGTTTTCACATTTAAAAAAAAAATCTTTTGCAAAATCTAATACTGTATCAGAGATTAGACTATCTCTCTCTCTTATCCAGTTCCCTGATACCATTACAGTGTAGGGCCCGCTCTATGAGGCTGATTTACTCTGGATCAAGAAATTAGGCCAAGCAGGTGATCAGCCCACTGACTGAGATTAGACTATTATATACCTAAACATCGAAATAATATACAATAAAATTTGGACTTTCAAAAAAAAAAAAAAGGTAAAATCTACAACTTCAACTACCAGTGTGTACTACCATTTCTTATTCTCCTTAAAAATCAGTTTCCAACAGCCTGTTAAAGTGCCGGAAAAACAGCCATAGAAGAAGAAAAGTGACATGTCGACCATGGGGATCGAACTCACACCAACAAACGGCAACACCGCCTAGCTGGAGCCAGGCGCTCTATCAATTGAGCTCCCCTCGGTGGACTAGCTCAATTGAATTGGTCGAGCGTTTGGTTTTCTTTGGCTAGGCGGTGTTGTCGTTCACTGGTGTAGGTTCGATCCACACGACACTCTGCTAGTGCCTGCTCCCTTTTAATTCATCTATATCAATAAGCATGAGCGATTAAAAACACAAGGATAAAACATCCATATTGGTCACCTTTTTATATCTTTATTGAACACAACACCGGAAGCCATTTTCAGTTTTGGATACAGATCCAGCCAATGGCTGAACTATAGGTTTTAAGTACAAAAAAAGTATCCATGTTGACAGTAAAAAACAGGAATAACAAGTAAAATCAAATTCCTTCTGCAGACATATTAAACATAGACCTAGGAAGACTACCAACTCTGGGCTTTTCCCTCTTTTTTTCCCTCAGTGTAGAAAAATAGAAATCTTCCCATAAAGACAACAAAAAGAAGAAACAGAACATTTTGGTTATTACCCTTCATCATCTAGACACAAACAACAAAAATACAAACAAAAAACACAAACACTAGTATGTATGTTTGCTTTGTTTTTTAATCTTTTAAAAGTATTTTTGTTGTTTGCGTCTAGCTGAAGAAGGGTGATACCCGAAATGTTCTGTGTTCGTAGTACAGTCTACTCCCATACCTGCCAACTCCCAAGCAAACAAAATCCTGACAAAGTCCAGAAAAAATCCTGATTTTGACAGTTTTGGATAAAAATCGGTGACAACCCCAAAACAACACATGTAGTACCTCTAAAAAAATAAGAAGTTTTTACCCAACAGATGACAAATAAAAAGCTCCTAGAGAAGCTTTTGATATAAAATTCACAAATCAAAATTGAGACCCAGAAATGTTATCTGTGAGAAGCCACTTTTCATTTTAAAAAAAAAGAAACTAACAAAAAAAAATTTAAAAAAAGGTAACCCCAATACACAACAAAAAAAGGAATAAAAGTATCCACAAGACAGAAAAAAGTATCGATCTGTGCAAATATTTTCATTACAATTCTTGCTCGTCCAAATTTTAATTCGTATTTACAGTTCTTTAAAAAATTAGTGTAGTATTACATTTCATGAAAAAAATTGTGATTTGTGGAACTAAATCGCGAAATCGTGATTTTCCCCCAAAATCATGACAATAGGCAGGTATGTACTCTGCTTAATCCCAACTTTTACTAAAATCTTTTTTAAAAATAAACAAAACAAAACAACATAAGTTAGAGAAGTCTTTAGAAAGATGATCTTTAATTTAGTTGTGGCTTACTTTCTTCCCCTATTTCATTAATTAATTCTTCGTACATCTTGGAATACTTGGCCACATACTCTTCCTTGTATTTTTCCAGTTCCTCCGTTGGCCACGGGTGCTTGGTTTGATTCTGTGGGGGAGAGCATTTATAGACATCATATAATTGACACACCTGCTTCTTTTGAGAAATGGCACAACTGCAAATAATAAGGGGGGCTTCATAGCGTAGCAAACTCAAGGTGTATAGTGAGGCAACGCTAAATTCCCAGATTCGATCATCAATCACAGACGACAGTCCAGTTTCTCCATGCGAGTCATGCCGTGGGCTATGAACACATACTCCTGGCGGGACAACAACAATAGCGTAGCAGTAATGCTTCCGCTTCGTGATCAGAAGGGACTAGGTAGGAATCCCAGTGGTGACATGGGGATGTTCTCCTTTGAACTTTCAGATTTTTATAGCTCTTGCCCTGTGTATTCCTTATGGTATCAAGTCCTATCGGATGGTAAATCGGACGTCTCGCCTTTGATATGACCTAAAATGTGTTGCCAAGGGCGTAAAACTAACAACTTTATACTTTAAGGCTCAATAATGAATAATATTTAAGATCTGGACATACAAACTAATGGGAATTTTTTTGTCATGTCACGTAGGGAAATAATGACAAATTTCCATCTTGCTCATTCAAATTGCGAAAATATATATCATGCAGGACACTGTACAGAGCTACAGGATTAAAAAGTCCATCTGATCAGTCCAAAAATGCCTAAAAAACAGCACACTCCCTATAAAAAAAACGTACGCCACAGTGTGGGTTCGATTCCTACTGTCGACTTTCCATTTTCCTATGGCTATTTTTCTGTGTTTTTCTGGCACTTTAACATTTTCAAACCATGTTTGATACTTTTCTTGTACCTGCTCCCATTCAATTAACCTATAACTATGACAAAACCAGCACACTCCCTACAAAAAAATTAGCACACTCCCTAAAACAAAACCAGCACACTCCCTACAAAAAAACCCCAGCACACTCCCTATAAAAAAAACCCAGCACACTCCCTATAAAAAAAACCCAGCACACTCCCTATAAAAAACCCCCAGCACACTCCCTATAAAAAAAACCCAGCACACTCCCTATAAAAAACCCAGCACACTCCCTCCTGATTGATAAGAGAGTAATTTACTACGGCATCACAGAGTAGTCCCTGGTAGTGACAGTACAGAATATTAAAAGTTAAACCTCCTTACCATAGAGAGCCTCCCGGAGGTTCCTTTGTTCAAAGCCAGTATTTTGGTGAGCTCTAGAGCTGGAATAGGCCGCCGTAAGACAGCATTGTCCGAGGTCTCCTTGAATTTGGACACCATCTTGAGTCCCATTTTCATAGAGACCACTTGCACTGTGTCCCGCATGGACTTGGGCATGTCATTGATGTGAATACGGAAATCTTCCAGAGATATCTGTAAAAAGATATATGAAAAAAAGGTTAGTGATGATGTGTATTGCAATACAAGTTAATTTGTTTGATTGCACACAATAACCAGGCCTCCCAACCCTAACATAAGTAAAAACAGGACGAGACTACAGAAAAAAATATCTCTCCTTCTTATCCAGTTCCCTGTTAACATTACAGTGTAGGGCCAACTCTATGAGCCGGATTTACTCTGGATCAAGATATTAGGCCAAGCAGGTGATCAGCCCATTGTCATTTTTTTGTTGTAGGAATCAATTTTGACCAGACAGCAGCATTTTAGTCTTCTCTTTTTTGTTTCCAACTGCTAAGGGTTCTTTAACGTGCACAACTTGCACACGGGACCTCCAAATTTATCGTACGTCTCTCATAGGACTAGGTTCTTGATCCCACCTACCTTCATAAGATCAGGAGAGTGACAAATAAGTTTATACAAAATTTTTTGAAGAAAAACAACAGCTGTCACCGCTGGATTCAAACCCAGTACCGTTCACTTCAACGGCGAGAACCATACTCTGAGCCACTGGGACCCCATCAAAAGAGACAGAAGAAAAATATTGTGAAAAAAACCCAGGATAATGCCATGAAAACAGGCAATTTGACAAGTTTAAAAATGACTAATAAACAGGAAAATCCCTTTAAAATAAAAAAAACCCAACCCAGGACTTGCCAGGTCTGAAATTCAATAGAAAGTGTGACAGCATTATGTGCCACCTGGCATGAAATAGATTAGATAACAGGTAACTCAATGACAAGGGTAAGAGCGTGAGTCTTATAAGTAAAACGTAGCCCCAAAACAATGGACAGGTCAACTGGTAACACAATGACAATGAGAAAAAAAACAATGTTGGGACTAACTGTTGGTGCTCCTAACACTAATTTAAATGAAGATCACTAAATACAACGGGTGACCACTCTGGCGCTATGCTCTTAGGTAAGGAACTTAACTCTGCTTACCTCACTCGACTCAGGTGTAAATGAGTACCTGGCCGAGGGCAGCGAATGATCTTGTCACAATGCTAGTGCTGAAGCGCCTAACAGGCACTTGCATTGTATACTCCTCATGGAGTTGAGAAGGATACAGGAGTGGTATGGCCTGCCAGGGGTGAACTATACATTGTAAAGCGCATAGAGCATGATGAACTTCTTGGATATGCACTATATAAGTGCTATGCTTTACTTTACTTTATGAAAATTTTCAAATAAACCTAAAATGCTTTCTTTCAGATAATCAACGACCCATCACTGTAAGTTACTTATACTTATATAATAGCTATACAAATTTTATTAAGTCCTCTCCTTGACAAATACTACCGTTTTTCACATTAGGTACAAAGAAAAATATTACTTTCTTACATTATACCTACTTATAAAAAATCAAGCCCTTTCACCCCTTGTGGAGCCATAAACAAAATCCTTCCACTTTTGTCTATCCTGTTGTCCAGTTTACTTTGGCCGGTTTCATCTCTTCCTCTAGACTTCTCTTCTATGTTGTCCGTGGCCTACCCTTTTTCCTCTTTCCCTGAGGGTTTCATTGGAGAGCTGTTCACACGAATGCTTAGGGTGTGGCCGATCCAGCGCCATTTTCTCATTTTTAATTGATCCTCACCTGTACCTACTTACAACCTGAGTGATATAATCATTCACCATAACTTACTTTGGTGTGATAATCAAGCAATAGGTCGGCTATCACCCTCCCTAGCCAAGGGAGGTAGGGCCTGTCTGCCACATTCAAAGGAAGTCTTTCAGTCTCTTCAGCTCTTTGATTCTCGGCTGCAACTCTCTCAATGTCCTCCGGTGTTACTGGAACTAAACATAGAAAACAGAACATTATATACTTGGCTAGCGTGTCCTTCACTCTTTCTTTCTTATCCAATTCCCTGTTACCATTACAGTGTAGGGCCAGCACTATGAGGCTGGACTTCTCTGGATCAAGATATTAAGCCAAGCAGATGATCAACCCACTGTGACTTTTTTGTGGTAGGTCCTTCACTCATTGTACATAATATAAATTGTACTGTACTGACAGAAGGGTAAAGGATAAAAACTAATCGAAACAAAGATGGATTTGTTGATAAGAAGAGAGGACATTAACCACTTGACTGCTGACTGATAATTTTTAAGTGTATTCAGATAGCGACTTTAAAAATGACATAATTTGATTATGACATATGTGATTTTATCTTTACATTATCTCGGAAACTACTCATCAGAATGCCATAAACCTAGATACATTTTGAAAGAGGAAATGTTGAACTATAAGAATATAGAAATTGTTTGTCTGAAAAAAAAATTATTATGGGATAAATAATAACCCGTTGACCACACCCCATTTCACTTGTAAAAAAAAAAAATACGATAAAAAATATGCCAACATGGTAAATCGTATTTTGTTTACATTTATCATGAAGCCTTGAAGACTGTAAGACGTGTCTTAAATGCTTATTAGGTCACTAATGATTAAATTGAAAATATCTAACAAACTCTTATCTTCGTCAGTATCTGATTCGCCAAAAGACATCGGCATAACACAAATTTCCTCCTCTATATCACTTATTTTGTGGTTACAACGGGGCGAAACACAAAGTAAGAAAGTCAGTCCGCCATTACAATAACAACTGATCACATGCCAGATAATTTCAGTTGCGTTCAACAAAAAACAAATGGTATGTCGAGAGAGGACGAATTCGGCCGCATCGCACTAGTTGGGGGGGGCAACCGAATTCGGTCGCATTGCACTCAAGTGGTTAATAGCACAAAGCAACTGTGATAGCGCCACACTTCATTGCTCAAAAACTTAATTGCAATGCAGAGTAAACTCTGTTCACCTTTGGGATCGGTCTTTTTAAGAGAACATCTGAGAGGTTGTATGCCTTCCAGCTTGTACTGTTTGGCTGCTGCTATCAAGTTGGATCTGTAATGCACTGGACCGTCCATCTCTTTAGCAATCTGTATAACAACAAAAATCTTATTGTGAGCAGGTCCTTAAATAAAGCCGGTGTTTAACAAGATTTCGGCAGTGTGAAGCGGGCATGTGACCATATGTCACTTTCCAGATTGAGCAATGGTCTGACACAAATGAGAATCAGGTACCTATTAACATTTCTATACCTAGATCCAGTGAGGCAATCCAACAGAAACGTCTTGCTCAAGAAAACAACAAAGTCCCTGGAATGGAACTCTAAACACATGACCTTCATCATGGAAGTCTGTTGTCTTTTAACCATTTGACCACCTTGCCTGCTAAGTGGAGAGAGACTTTCATAAATACGGTCAAATAGAGGTGCTACCAAACAAATTTGAGAGAGGAGAATTTTGATTGTTTGATCAAACCCCATCAATACTGCAGAGCAGTGTTGGAGCCAACCCCAGTTTCGGCCATAAAAGGTACACAAGATGCCCTACATAAATGCAGGCACACCGACCACATGGATAAACGCAGGGGTGGAGATTGCTATGGATCAAAGAATTTCAGTCAAGCAGGTGATCACCCATGTCCATAACTCTTTATTGGCACCATGAGCAATACAACAGGCAGTAGTAATCATAAGCAAGACCAATAAACAAATTAATGTAGCCCTTGTGGTCACCCCTCAGCTATATCATAACTGATTGGAAAGAATTGCCAAAAGCAGTTTTCCACCAGTTGATGAAAAATGGCATCTTAGCAAATAAAAAATGTTAATGCAGGCACAAACCTGATCAAAGGCTGATGCCCAATACTTACATGTACAATGTCACATTTGGCCTGGAGTTCCTTCAATATGTTGTCAGAGCATGCCCTCTTGGCAGAGTTTTTGGTGGTGCTTATACGGGAAGACATAATTTTGCCTTGCATTGAAATAAGACACCTACAAACACAAAAATATAAAGTTATGATAACGATAATGACAATGATGACGATAATGACAATGATGATGATAATGACAGTAGTAGAGCAAATTACGTTTTGAAGATCAAATACTACTGATAACTTACTTTTTATCATGTTTCTCGCAAAAAGTGACCAAAACGAAAAGAGGAAAAAAAACTAAAACAATACGTACTAAAACTACAACACTGACACACAATCAAGGTCATTGACCTGTCATTTAATGCAGTAACATTGTAGTATCCACTACAACATTATAGTTCCATTCCCAAAACAATACTCTTCAAACTCTTTATGACTTGATATAAACACAACATCAATTGGACGCGACATGGCCTTGTCGTTTAAAGTACAAACTTCTGTGGCGAAGATCTCAAATTCGAGTCCCACCAGGGCGCTTCAATGTTTTCTCCCGCAAGAAACATTTCTCAACTGTATTCGACCTAGAATGTACATCAATTCTCAAATGAGTTGAGAAAGTAAGCAGCTAACGTCGCGATGCCATTTTTTAATGCTCAGAGGTCTATCCCCTTAATACAGCTAGCACTGGCCGTAGTAGTTTCGTTCTCGAATGGGTCTAGTTTCCGTAGCTATAGGCTATAAGGATCTCTTTTTTCCATTCTCTTTTATTTACTACATTGCCAACTTTTCAGAAAGCAAAAACAGACTCCTATACGAGGTATGTCACTTAGACTTAGAGCCATAATCAACGTCATATTGAGGCTACTGGTGTATACTGTCTACCTTCTTCTTCAACCTATGTGAAGTTAAAGTACAATACAACACTACAGCTTACCCATTTTAAGAGGTTTGTTTACAGCCATATTGCTTCTTTCAGGGTTCCCACTCAAACGTTATGAAAAAATTAAAGACCAACTTAATGCATGAATTTTCCACGAATGCTACGACCATAGCGATTCAATATGTATCATTAACATAATATATATTATATATATCATGAAATTATACTTTATAGTGACTAATTTCAATTAGCCTGCTATAATATATATTCTCTGAATAACCGCTACTTTGAGATTACGGTTTAAAATGTCTTGTGGGTTTTTGTTGCTTTTTGTTTCTTTTTCCTTTCAGGGATTGCTTTTACTAGGATCAAATTCATTCCCGTCTGTTTCATACCTAAGGATAATCCAACACATACTATAGTTAGTTTACCAATTGTAATTAGATAATAAAAAGACTATTTCTAACTAAAGCCCCATAATTTACTATCAGACGAACCAGATTGGTAAAGAGAAAACGAAAGTAGAGCTTGAACTCAAGAACGCAGTGAGTCGATGTTCGCAATGGCAGACTAGATAGATACCAGTGAAGCCCCGGATTCTAAAATCATTGTCGTTGACGTCAGTCTGAGTGACTAAATGAATAGATTCATTTCAAAATACTAGCTTGACTTGAGTTCTAATCACTTGTAACGTCTCTGCTGATCGCCTCGGCACGAAAATCGTAATCCGAAAGAGAAAAAATTAGCCAAAAACGGCATATTTTGGTCAAAAATCTATTTTTTCCGATATTACTCTAAAATTCAAGACCTTTATCGTTTTTATCCAGAAGGTCAAATCGTACTAAGTACGATTTTATCGTAACGGTTGGCAGCTATGTTATTATGACATATTGTGTTTGATTATTTGATTTACTTGCATGAGTAAAAAAAGTTCATGTTTTTGAACATTTTGACTGATTTTTTACTAACCTCATCTAACCACTGCCCTTGAAATATGGTTGATGTCATGCTCAGATCCTATTATTTGTTTACCGATCCCTTTTATACTTCTTGAAGTTACATCTAATTCAAAGTTTGACAGTTTCTCTTTTTTTTTGGTAGCATTGTTTTATTTCTGGTGCTATGCATTTAATTGATATGAATTTCTGAAAGACAACACCCCCATTCACCCATGCAGTTATTTATTTCCTTTGTCTTAGGGTGAGGCTTTCCTTCTCCATCTCGTGATTGAGTTAAAACATTGTTTAGGATTCAAATAAGCTAACACACCAAAATGTTTTCAAAAATAATAAAAACAGTGTAGAATTTCTATGTCAGCCCCTTAACTCGTCCGATCAGAATCGCCTTTAGGCAATCAAGGGTAATGTTAATCTCATGATTTGACAAACCTTTCTTTCTTATCCAATTCCCTTTTACCATTACAGTGTAGGGCCAGCACTATGAGGCTGGATTTCTCTGG
>JARBEQ010247391.1:0-11435 GCA_030265355.1 Tritonia tetraquetra | reverse complement strand
AGAAATCCAGCCTCATGATGCTGGCCCTACACTGTAATGGTAAAAGGGAACTGGATAAGAAAGAAAGAAAGAAAGATGTTTCTGTTAACTTAATATTATGAGTAGAAGCAGTTGTGAATTGTCTGATTGATTCCCTGTCAAGAATGTATATCAGCAAGGATGTACACATCCACAACTTGTATTTCTCAAAATGATCAAAATCCACCATTTCAGTACTTTAGTAAAAATTTAACTTGGCACCTGTGTTTTACCCATTTTGAAGTTTTCACATTTTCATTGACCTTTTTGCCCATGAAATACAGCAAGCTGTTGAGGAGCCAGACTTGGGTTGATGCTTTCCTCCAGGTCTTCTACTCTCTGGGTCCCGGCTGGGGCGGTCTCATCACCATGGGAAGTTATAACAAGTTCAAGAACAACTGTATGAGGTAAGGCTTCGGCTAGAAAATAACTTGAATGCCATGGGGATAATAAAAACTCTTTGATTTATCAACAAAGAGACTATAAAAGCAAAATATGACAGTGGCCTCATTTATGACAGATGTTGACTATAAACAATCATAGTGGCCTCGTTTCTGAGTGGTGTTAACTATAAGTTATGTGTCAGTTTGTTTTCATACATTTTCACACTTCTGGCTAAATCAATCAATGTTGAAATTTAAATTGTTTTTGTTTTATTTTATTTTTTCAATTTGTTGTTGTTGCTGAATTGCATTCTATTGATGAAAAAATTTGCAAATAGAATTGTGGTCCTGAAGCATAGTCGGAAAAACCCCACAAAAAGATGGATGGATTAGGCTAAATTGGATAATGTGGATAAGTTCGGAAGGTGACCTTGTACGTTACTAAGTAAATAAGTAAAAAAGAATACATACGAAAAGACGAGAGACATTGAATCTCAAGAATAACGTTGTTCGTCATTGATGTTTTTCCCAGGGACTCCATCTTTCTGACCTTGGCGTGTGAGGGAACCAGCGTGTTCGGGGGATTTGCCATCTTTGCCATTCTGGGTCATATGGCACATGTGTCTGGCAATTCCATTGAAAGCTTCACCAGATCTGGTAAATTGGTCATAAAGAATTTACTTAGAATAGTCAGTTTTACAACCTTTTCAACAACGCAGTCTTTATGATGTAGAGGTCTGGGTTCGAGTCCTGCCTTGTGCATGGTCTATTTCTCTGGACCTTCCAGATTTTTAATAGTTCTGACCCGGAGATTCACGTGGGATCTTCTCAAATTCTCTTGAACTGCCTTTAATAGGACTTAAAAGATTCCATATGTATCAAGACAGAGCCATGAAAGGTCCAAACAGTAAGAAAACTCCTATATAAGCTGGATTTGAACCACAGACTTTCATATCCAGAGTTAAAGGAATGAACCTTTTAAGCAAAATTGAGCAAAATATCCTTTACATAAAAGTGCATGGTTTACTGAATTACAAGCAGGGATACCTGATGTTTGGATTATCAGGGATGTGATGTTATCAACTGCTAATCGCTTTTAGTCAACCTGTTTGTAAATGTGATTTCATTATTATGATGTAAACAATAATACATCAGAGGATGTGGTCCGCCACAGCTGAAAGATAACCCAGAGGGACTCCACCTTAAACGTTGAAAGTTCAGTCAAAATTATTGATTGAAAGAAAGATGAGACCTAATTTTTTGTGAATGATATTCTTATATTTTCAAGTATGTGTAACTGAAATTACAAACACATCAATGAGGAACGAAAAGAAAGATGTAACAAATGGGAGAGAGAAGAAAACAGAAGAGAAAACACATATGAACAACAAATTGCATGAGTGGGAAATATAAATTTATAACAACACTGTTTGCTCATAGAACAATGACGTTATGAATGGAATTTACTTAATGAATGGAAAAGGCGAAAGTGAGAAAAACTATGAAGAATGTGGATAAATAAAATAACACAAAGCATATTTCTATAAAATCATTGTCGTACTACAGTTTTGATTGGGTCCAAACCTGGGCAATAGTATTTTGTAGCTTGTGTACATAACATAATAAGAGAGAAGTTTGCGCTCAGTCGTCGACTCCACCAGAGATTAAAAATTCCTAGTGTAGTGTGTATATATATATAATGCTTCATTGTCATTGTTACCTTGGAAAAGAAATTTACTTGGATTGCCTCATTTGACACAACTGTAGAAATCTTCACCAATTCTCATTTGAGAGGGAAAAGTAATCTTTTATAGAGTAACGTCTTATAAATGCTCCGACACACTTAACTAAAAAAAATGTTAACTCTTCTGGGTTGGTCACCTATCATGGGTAAAATTGTACTTAATCTTTAGATTTTGTTGAAATTTGATGTTTTTTAAAAATTCCATCATAACGTATAGTTGTATTTATTAATTGTACCTTTTATAGGGTCTGGTCTGGCGTTTATTGTGTACCCAGCTGCCATCTCTTACCTCCCCTTGCCACAGTTGTGGGGATTCCTCTTCTTCCTCATGCTGTTTACTTTGGGTTTGGACACTCAGGTAAGGCTCTAAAGAAGACAAATAGTACAGTAGTAGTCACAGGTTCATTCTGGCTGAAATCACGCACTTTACATTGGTGTTCGTTGCAGTCCCATACTACTATAAATCCCTGTCAATACTGCCTGACATTGAATTAATGAGGTTTTCTAGGTGCATGCTGGAATGTCATGCTGACCTAATTTATGGGTGTTTTTATTGACATTCCCGCTATTTCTTACACAGATGAATTATATTCAACACTATCATCGTCAAGTATGACTTCTCATCAAAGTATTATTGAAAGTTTGAAATTTCTGTGATAATTTATGCTTATACAATTAATATGGATGATATCCTTTGGGCAAATTTTTGCCTGGAATTTCATTTTTCAAAAATTCGTATCTGTTTTACAAATAATATATTTTCGTTTTTTAGATGTCACAAGAATGTTTACACAGTATATTGTATCCTGTGAAATGGAATTTTTGGGCTCACCTCAGACGTAGACAATATTTATAAAACAATGATGCTACTGTGTGCCAGGAGAGAATGTCAAGATTGAAAACATTGTTTCATGAGCGATCACATGCTAAATACACACAAATTGTTACACAAAGTATGAAGAACTTTTTGGTAGAATTAGTACAACCGAACAAAATTATATTGATGTGCTTCCCCTGTAATAAACCAAAACCTCTTTCCTTTCTACCCAGTTCACCTTCATTGAGACGATCATGACTACGGTGGGAGATCAGTGGGTCCAGGTCATGGCTAGACATAGGACCAAAATCACCTCGACAACCATGATTTTCTTCACACTGTCAGGACTCTTCTTTGCGGCACGGGTAAATCAGTGTTTTAATTATTTCTAGTTCACTGCCTAGTCAGGATTTTGTCATAAATCCAGTGTGACACGAGTGTCCTTTGTGTCAACATGTTTGTCTTACAACAGGCATGTATAGACTGATAGGGGTGTTGTGGCATTGGGGAGTTTTTGTCAACTATGAAAATAAGATTTAAGTACACAAAAGTATTCTTTTAGTGTGGTTGACGACTTGCTTAGATGAGAATATGTATAGTACGTTCACAAACTCGTTGGCACACAAACCGACAATTTGCTCAAAGAAGGTTGAATGTTGAGATACACTTTGAGATTTTGCAATGCAGTCTTCATTTTTTTTAGACTTTAAGGATTCTAATTTTGAAGCATGCTTTTGCCGTTCCTTTCTAACTTTTTTGCAATTCCTATTAATGTGCCCCTAAATATTAGATGAGTCATGGAAACGACGCTTGACGCTACTTAAGCCAAGACAGCGACGTCCTGCTTTGCTGTCAATATGGCTAGTCACCTCTTTGCTTTTGTTTTTCTTTTGTTTGCCCTGTACACATTCACTCGCTTTCACTGTAAGTCAAATCTTGGCTTAAGAGTTGAATGTCACAAAGGCTTGAAAATGAAAACAGCTCATGATGATAACCAAGTTTTATAAATTACTGTAAAACTCTTAATTTGTGCTTGTAATAAAAAACAATCTTTGATCAATGCTAAGAAAAGAAGCCATTACAGTATCTAGTAAGAAGAGGAATGATTTTATACATTCTAGATGACCCTGACCTTGACATATGAAACTTTGATAGATAATGAATACAATAAATGATACTATAAGTTTTTGTTGTTTCAGGGCGGTATTTACATGTTCACCCTGGTGGATTGGTACATTGCAGCCTTCTCTCTTCTGCCCCAAGCTGCTTTGGAGTGTTTTGTCGTGGGATGGGTCTATGGTGAGTCATGGGGTTGATTGTGAGGAGTATAGGGGTTAAAGGGGGGGGGGGGGGGTGGGGGGGTGTCTTGGTAATGCTGCCGCTATGTTATAGAAGGTCCTGCGTTCATATACAGGTGGCGACATGGGTTCTTTTTTCCTTTTGACTTTCTCAGAGTTTTTCATTATTCATAACTTACTAAGCTGTTTTCAGACATGTCTAATTTGTCACAAAAATGATGAAGATTTAAAGCTGGATTACAGTAATTAATAAGGAAAACAATATTTTGTATGAATTATATGTGACTGGGAGAAACTGACCTTTGAACTAAGACTTTTTAAAAGTGCTATCTGTGGAAATATGGAAACGACGTTGGATTTAAGGGGAGCCAACCACAATTAGAAACCTAAGAAGAAAAATTTAGTACAGCCTCTTGTTGGCTTTGACCCTGCATGAACGTTGTATGTGGAGATTGCCATAATGAATTGCTATGATTTTGTCTTTTGAGCTTGATCTGTTTTGTAGTAACAAAGTGTTTCAATAGTTCTTTCTATCAGATATGATATTCATGTGTTGTTACCTCGATTCCTTTTTCCAGGTGCTGACCGATTTAGCCGAGACTTGGAGCTGATGCTCGGGAGAAAGCCGTACACTATATTTGTATTGAGCTGGAAGTTTGTCTGTCCTGCTGTGTTATTGGTGAGTTGTGTCTTCTTGGACTACTGCTATACTCATTGAATGCGTACTAGTGTTATGGAAGGAACTTCTTTTTTCATTCTTAAAATATTCTTTTTTCATGCTTAAAATATGTCTGATTCATGTTCACTGTCACAATTAAACCAGGATATGAATTGAATCCAGATTATTACTTTGTTCCCTATATCTCAGAGACAATAATCTTATGAAAGCATGCTTCTCATTTTAACAAACAAAGAAAAGGAATGATTTTGACCTTGTATTTCCTGCTTCCATCCGCAGACCGTCTGGGTAGTGACTTTGGTGACCTTCAAGCCCCCAAGTTACGGTTCATACCAGTTCTCCGCCACGGCTGAAGTGTTCAGCTGGCTGTATGCCACGATACCCTTCTTGCTCTTCCTCTTCTGCACTGCATACCAACTGCTCAAACAGAAAGGCTCTTTAGTTGAGGTGAATAGAATTAAAATGTTTGTTGTCTTTGGGGGGGGGGGGGGTAAACACATTTCTGCCCGGGGTTTCCACCCTGCACATTCACCCTGTGCCTGGGGTTACCTCTTAGACTTCGCTGTTTTAACCCTTTCAAACCTGCCCCCTCCCCCCAGCCTAATTTTCCCCTGTATCTGAGCCCCTGGGTAAATAATGGAGCAAGCCTACCCCATGTGCCTATTATTTGTTGGTAAATTGCATTAAATGAAAGAGAAAGGAAAACAATATGACAATTAAATCACTTTAAAATTACCAACCTTTGTCATAGCGCCAATATTATGTTGTAAGTAATTGTTCAGCAACTATCTTGCTCGTGACAGATTGTTTACAACTTTGTTGCGTCATCATGAAAAACATCTCTAAAGTCATTGGATTGAGGCTACCATCTTGGACAGTGATGTTTACATCATATTACTTGATACTTTACACTTATTGGTTCACTAAAGATAGATCAGAACACTGTAGTCCCCACGGTAGACGGATAATTCCCAGTCTACTTGGAATTCGGCCTGACAGGGTTAATCTAGTATTTGTTAAATTATAATGTTCTCTAGATCTTGTTATGGCCTTGGCTAAAAGATTTATTCTGATTAGATTTGACAATGTTTTTGCCAATTTGAATTGGAAACTAAAGAAAGAATGAGATGTTTCTTGTCTCTCCTCTTCAACAGTAGTTTCCAGTAGTACCAAACCTACCATGATCTCCACCTTTATAAGCCTTCTGAAAACGTATTAAGTTTTAATTTCGTAGCCAAGCTGACTGCATATACAGTTGGATCCTCTATGCCCCCCAGAAAAAGCTCGCAATTTGGGAACCCCTGGTCTAATCCATACAATATGATTTTGTTTTTCCTCAGCGCATCAACAAGGCGGCAGCCCCCCACCCTGACTGGTGTCCCTCTGATCCAGAAGCTAAGGAAAAGTACACGCATGAACTCCTGGATGTCAACGATGCACGTGTTCAGAGGGAGAACCTGATGCTTGATGATGTTTGATCACGTGTCTAACACAATGCAAGTCAAAACATTGAACATTTTTCTATTTTGCCGTAGGCATATTGTGGTTTTTTTGTTTTTGTTTTTGTTTCTGAGGTGGTAAAATGAACTTTGACCCCTTGATACACAGTTAAATAAAAGACCAATTTGTTACCTATTATTTTGACGTTCACAAATCTCATTACTCATTACAGAGGAATAAATACACATTGACTTGTTTTCTAATCTAAAGGTGTGAGCAATCTAAATTCCATAAATGACGATTATTATGATTATTGTAATGATTAGATTCCAGTCAACATAACGATTTCTCATTTGTTAATAGCACAAACTGCTGTGTCATAATATCTCTATTTGTGTGTGTTGCTGGTTCCTGACACAGTTCACTTCTTGTACACTTCCTTAGGAATTTAGTTTGCCGAAAATCATTTGAGATTTTATTTTTATTTTTTCCTCTTTTTTTCTTATCTAAAGTAAAGAAGATGTATAGGATGTAAAAATTTGAACAAACAATATTTATTCAAACAAGTTTCTTTTTGAAAGACATTTACCCAATTTTGGTCAGAAAGGAAATAATTTTTTGATTTATGTTTTTAAAAAAACCAAACTCTCTGTCCTACAGTGCACGATAATTACCTTTTTTTCTGGGTTTTTTTCTTTCCTGATATAATTTGGACTTGCATTTTGTGTATATTTCCAGTAAGATTTATGCATTGTGTTTTGATGTAAGAATGACATACTTAAAGTATCTCACTCATTACAACATGGAGAATAAATTGATTAAATTATACTATGTTTGTAAGGAGTAATTATTTTAAGTCATATAAATTGTCACTGTAATACTTGCATTGTCATTGACAGATTTTACTGTCACATTGGAATGTCTTGCATTTTTTCATTGTTGGTATTGGTAATTGTAAGACTTCTTGTCTGGAGACATGAAAAGCAACAATTGTTTAGCGTGACTGGAGAAGGAAATACACACTAGAGAGGGGAAAGTCACGCCCTGAGCTGAAATTCGTTATAAGGGTGGTAAGATATATATTGTATGACCTACTTTGTAGACTTGTTAGTTGTTTACCATCCTTTTAGCGATTGCACTTTATGTATGACAATGAGTTATATAAGAGTGAAACAAACATTTTCCCTCTACGATGGGACTAGTATAGATGTATGGAAGACGTGTCTAAGGTTACTGGCCTAAAGCCGGAGAAACCATCTTAACACGCCACGAGATTGAGAACAATGTGTGCTTGCCCTGTTGAGGGAGGTGTGACATACCCAACCGGACACTGGAAGGTGCGAAGAGGGAAAGATGAGGCTCTTAATACTGATATACACACCATTTACGTGTCTTCACCTTTGACCTCTTGTTTGTTTTGATCTCCGACGAAAAGTATGTTATATCATCACTGTCAGATTCTAAAGGTGCAAGTGACATTTTTCATGTTCATCTTCTGATGTAAATGTATGTTTAGACAGTTAAAATTTGAGGTAAGAACATTTGTACGGTTAGATCACATTACAAAAATATACATTTTGATTGGCTAACACATTTCTCATGAAAAAAGAGAATGTTTTTCAAATGATAAAGTGTCTTTTGGAGGAAAAGTAAAAGTGAGAAATTTCAATTGTAGCTTTGCAATCAGACAGTGATGAATATTTTGTATACCATTACATCTAAGCAGCGTTTTTTTTTTGTTATGACTATAAAAATGTTTTGATTCATTCATATTAGACGGATGCAGTTTTGTGGATTATATATGTTCCAATAACTTTTTTTTGCTGTTGTATACAAATGCAGTGTGTACATATTTAGGACTATTTTACAGTTCAAGGTTTCCATGAATAACGACAAGATTGCTAGTTTTAGTTAATGATTTTTATTTTTTGGCTGTGGGTGGGGCTTTGTTTTGGTTGTACGTCAATGTAGTTACTGACAGGAAATTTTTTAAAAGAAAGATAGAACTGATAATTGAGGGATGAATTAAAAAACATTTACATAGTCAAGACATTATTATTAGAATATATTGTTGATCTGTTATAAAAATATTTTTTTCCAATAGCAGTTTGTTATGCAAGGCAGTGCAGTAGACTCTTTGTCTATCATGACACCTGAAGGGGAGATAACTGATTGATTTAAATAATCCTGAGATTTCCTCTCTTTTTCTCCTGATTTTAAACCCTCATTCCTTCCTTTGGCAATTTATTTTTGGAATGTCGAATTCATAACAAGGGCTGTCTGTCCAAGAGAAAGTCTGCAAATATGATTGGCAAAATGAATTTGATATCTTTGGGTTAGGGAGCTGTAAGCCGATCATTGGTTTGTCATGTAAAATAAAAATTTCATAACTCATCTGAAAATGGTATGGCCAAAGTTTGTCTTGTCCTGTCAGGGTTTGATATATAGGGAGTCAACTGTACTTGCTTCATTCACTGATATTAATTATTACTGCTGTTTTAATGCTATGATGATGATAATATGTGGAAAAAAAATGCATCGTTCGAGTGATAGTGTCACTTTTATCATGTTTATGAAATGACAACTAATTAGCGAACAGTTTTTTGTTGGTGCCTAGTTATCTGGTCTATAGTTTAATTTTATAGATGTTACTTTGGCAAGACAACGATTGAACAAGTCAAAAGGTTCAGAGAGAATTTGTTAGCGGTTTTTGTCAGTTGAAAACAGGATGGAGAGGACAATAATAGTCTTAACAATTTTACAACAAAAACATAACATTCAACAATAATGTCAGTGCAAGCCGCTAGTGAATGTAGTGACGTGTGAGTGTCACTATATTTATTAATCTCTACCTTTTAGAAGTGACTACTCATGTTGATGATATATTGTATGATATACTTATACACAGTTCATTGTATGAATGACCGGATGAATGTGTTTGTGTGTATGTGTGTGCGCACACGAGTATGCATGATGGGGAAAGGGGTGGGGAAGAGAGAAAGAGAATTTTGGGAAAGAATGTCTGAAAGAGACGAGAGATTTTATTCTCCTAACTTATTTTTAAAATCTTTTTCTTTTTTTATTATTATTATTAATTTGTTAATGAATAATTTATGAAATTGAGTTACTCCTGAAATGAAAACGTTATTTTGTTGTGACAAATGAATAAACCAGTTGTTCTCCACCATCTCTCACTGGTGCTGGCGTTTAGGTTTTGATAAACTCTCTATCACTAGCTAATCATTTCCAATCTATCATTACAACTTGGGGTCATCATTGGCTAAATGGTTCAGCCACTCACATTCTGATGTGGAGGTCTGGTGTTCCAAGTTCGGTCTGTACAGAGTTTATTTATACAGACTTTCCAGAGACCTTCCAGGGCTATGCCCTAGAAACAAGTTAAATCTTCAAGTTCTGTTGAACTGCCTTTAATTGATATGTCCTTCCTCTATTTAAAAGGGCATATTACTTACAAGTGTAAAACTATTATCACACCTTGCCTCTGCTTGATCTCAGTCATCCACAGATTGTAAATTGTATGTCTGTGAGGATCGTCGGTCAGTTTTCATATGAGAATATTCCTTTGCATAAACATTCTGTATTTATGGTATGAAGTACTTTATGTATGGTATGGAATAACTGCTCTAAATATTTATGGTATGAAAATAAACTCCAGAATTCATCCAAAGAACTTCCAGTAAAGAAAAAAGGAAATATGTTATTTTTGTCTTACACTGAAAAATCTTACAAAGGAATGACGAGCAGGAACTTCTTTGTGCACTCTGTGTGCAAGCAAGGAGCCGTTTTTTAGGAATTATCCAAAAAAGAATTTTTTTAGAGCATTTGTAATGATTAAGCTCGTTTGTCTGTTTATTATACCTCATCAATATAGCTATGCACTGTTGGGGCCATCTCTATGTTCATCCCTGTATGAAACCCGAGTCACTCATTGATCCAAATTTAGGTGCCCCAACTGCAATGTATGGTGGAACATAGGACCGTAAATACTACAGGTTGAATAGTTTGAGACAGGCAGGTGATCAACCCCACTTTATGAAGATAAATTGTGTATGAATATTGACAATCAAATCACAGGCAATATTTCAATGGCTGATTGACTGAATGTTGCATGTGACAATTTTGAAGTTTTTTGAGTTTTTCATATAATTGATCACATTGCCTTTGGTGAAAACATGAACCCTGTTATACATGTGAAAGCAAGTTACTTGTCTCAGGATGAGGAATTGGGATTGAGTCCAGCCTTGTCTGAGATTTTTTTCTCTAGACTTTCCAGAGTTTTCATGGCTCTGTCCTGGAGATTCACATGGAAATTTTTGAGACATCTTTGATATGACTTCTGTATTGAAAGGGGTGTAAATTTTTTTAAAAATTGTATTGCGCAAACAGCCCTCTGACAATGACTCGTTGATTTAAGATGATTGAGTGTTAAAAACTGATGCCTCAGGAAATTCCCCCAGTTTTAGAATATAGACTATGCTTCAGGAATTTTAGAGGGTTTTGTGTGGTCTTTTGATTTAAATGTGAAATACTTTGATCATTTCTTATGGTCTTTTTTCTTCCATTTCTTGATAAGATAAATCATACATTTAAATGGCTGATATAATACGATTCATCCTTGTACCACATATTAACATCTATGGTTACGTACACTGCTGTTGCCATCTTTCGTACGATAATTGCTGCTGTGGTTATTATATTGCTGTAATGTGATATATTCAAACAATGCTGTTGTCATTGGTATTATATGTATGTAATATTACGACATACTGTCCAACACATATTCCTTGATCTTTCTCACACAGAAAAAATAGGATGAGGGTTACGCGAAACGAGTATTATTTAACCAAATGGTTGGGACATTGGGAATTTAGAGGAGGAATATGTGAAATGAGTATGATATAACCAAATGGTTGGAACGTTGGGAATTTAGAGGAGGAATATGTGAAATGAGTATGATATAACCAAATGGTTGGGACATTGGGAATTTAGAGGAGGAATATGTGAAATGAGTATGATATAACCAAATGGTTGGAAC
>JARBEQ010247380.1:0-11437 GCA_030265355.1 Tritonia tetraquetra | reverse complement strand
CCGGGGTCGAGGTTGAGTTATGCCTTGGGGACGATCGTAAGACTCGAAAACCTACAGATAGCTTGAATACAGAATCTCGGTATCCCAGTGTCGAAGCTACCGATTCTGAGATCTCGTATAGACCGGAACCGTACGGGCCGACTTTTAAGCTGCCACCGTGCCATGGCATTTTTTATCGTGTCGTGTCATGGTGTGGCAGGTGGACTAAATCTAAATCTAAATCTGGATAACTGGTTGTTGCTATTGACTTAGATAACCAGTACATAATATTCGAGATGGGTAAGTGGGGGAATTACAAGTTATGAACATGTTAGCTTTCTTGACGTTTATTTCGCGAGTCACTATTTAAGCCGGATTGTAAGTTCAGGTCTCTATGCAAACTTCAGTTCAGGTCTGGATGGAAACTGAGGTCAATTTCAGGTCTCAAATATTGAAGGCTTGAAATTTGAGCTGACCCAGATTGAACGGTTAATTGAAATCAGTTAACCCGGATTCCCAGCTATTTAAAAAGCAGGTCTGTGCGGGTCATTGAACGAATGGAACGTTTTAAAGGCTGCGTTTTGGATTGGATAGTTTAGACTCGATTTGTGATTGGAAATGGAACACGTTTTTTATTGAAACAATATTGATTTCATCCTGAACTTGTGTCAACGCGTTAATGTATCATATCATATAAAAGGTCAGTTCTTACTATAATGAAAATAACAATAATTATAATGAAGGATACGTTTATTCATTCATTCGTGGTCATCATAATGATGATGGTAATATTAATAATACACATGATTAGAATGATGATGATGATAAAAATAATGATAATATTAATATTGATAATAATGATGATAACATTTGTTTGTTTGTTTGATCGAGCCCCGTTAGAGCAATGTTGGGGCCAGCCCTATGTTCATCAAAGAAAGGCACACAAGATAGGTAGATGCGGCAGGTAGGTGGTCAGCCCACTGTGCCCGGAATATTGAATGGCACAATGAGAGTCACATTTGTATGTGTTGTCCAAGTTTTAGCCATAACAATATTTACTGTTGCCTTGGTGGTAAACCCTTCAGCTATAAGAAAACTGAGCAAATGTTTACCACATATGGCGTGTCATCATTATTATTGTTATCATTATTATTTTTATCATCATCATCATTATTATTATTATCATCATCATTATTATTATCAATATTACTAGCATTATGATAATAAATAATAATAATGTTTATTCCTAGAGCGCCTTATTCCATACTTAATAGCTCAAGGCGCATAACACAGACATATGGGCAGTGACGAGCATTGTTTACAAAATATGAAGACATTTGCAAACGATGAAAGTTTTCAGCCTCTTTTTAAAAATCACCTCGTCTCAGGCAAAGAGTTCCAAAGTGTAGGGTCAAAGTGACTAAATGCTCAAAGGTAACACGGTGCTTTATCATTTATACATTTATGAGCTAAAAGAGCTGCTTTATTAAATATTCTTTCTATTATCAAGGAGCAAATTGCTATAGTCTATTCTAGAAAATATGAAAGAAGAAATTAAAGTTTTCATTGCAGTGGGGTTTAAAAACCTAGATAATTGCCCAATTCTACGAAGTTCACAAAACTTAGCAATAGAATGTCATCGTTGTCGTAGGAAAACTTCCCTAAACGTGTGTATTATTCTAGATCAATGAGAGACTCATTTGGTCTCTATGTCTGCAAAATCATATGTGTTTGATCAATCCCCATTAATACCGCAGAGCAGTGCTGGGGACAAAATCCATGTTGAGCGATAATAGACACACAATATACCCGGAATTGACCCAGGCACCGCGACCAACAAGCATGGCTGAAGACAGGATTAGAAATCGTCTGGATCAAAGAATTTCAGACAAGCAGGTGATCAGCTCACTGAGTCCTAAACTCTTTCTTGACACCATGAGCAATACACTGGGGATTATAAATCATAATCAAGGTCAATAAACATATTAATGTGGACTGCAAACATTCTATTAAATATGGCAGCAATCGCTTCGTGTTGATTTTCTGTGAGGCGTTTCAATTCCTTTGTTATCAATTTACCTAGTTGGCAGCCTTGATTATTTGCAACTGAGTGTATGATATATCTATACGTGTGATCATTATATGTACGTGACTTTCTAACAGTTATCTTTGGCGATTATGTGAATCATTTTCTTTATAAACGGTACTAGAAGGCCGCCATTCATTACTTTACTCTTTTGATGATATTAAAGCAAAGACGATGACCATTCTCTATCTTTTTACTCCCTAAATATTCAATTGCAACATTTGTCAACATTTTGGCTGCGCCAAGCATTATGTAAATACACTGCCATTCCATCTACCATGGCGTTTATAACGTATTAATCCTCCGTTCTACATTTGTTACATCCTTCCTCGTCTCCTCCATCGACAGCTGGTATTTCTTTGATCAAACCCAGGAAAATGGGTAGGAAAGGTGATATTAGGCCAAACACCAGCGCAGAGCTTCCGGTCATTTATGCTGTGTATTCTCATGGGCAACATACGTTCACTAAATTATAACATTGATGAAATAAAGTCATTGTGTCATTAATTTTAGAATTATCGACGATCTTCCATCATTTGCTTGGCTGAGACGTGGCTCTCTCTAGACACAACTTCGTCGTGATTTGACATCGGTTATTTTACCTCTCGTAAAAGCGATCAAATTTGAAGCTAGAAAATAGGTGGAGTTTGCAGCTACATCAATAACCAATGGCGTTACCCAAACACCATACCCGTACTCCCGATATTGGATTTCTAACCCTGAGTCTTCGTCCCTACTATCTTCCTAGTGGATTTTCCAAAGTTGTAATTACAACAGGTTATATCCCTCTTGGTGGAGATGCACGCGCCGCCACTAAATTGATTAAAAAATGACATTGCTGACCAAGAGTGTAAATTGCCCGATTCCATTATTATTTTTACTGGTGATTTCAACAACTGCAATAATTTGAATGGTCCTGAAATGTATCCGTTTGTAAATTTGTTGCACACGAAAAAAACGCAAATTTGTTCTACTGTAACATCAACATGTCGTACAAATGCCTAGCTCGAGCCCCACTTGGACACCCGGACCATAACAGGCTTCTGCTTTTACCAAAATATCGCCATCTTAATCAAACGCCGTGAGCCTGTCAGGACATGTATACACATTTTGAACAACATCGTGTGTGAAGAATTGTGTGCTTGTTTAGAAAGCACTGATTGGAGTGTGTTTATTATGCGGCATCTATACTCGCATTTTTTAAATGCCTTTATCGTCCACTTCTGTTCCAAACTTCAAAAATATTCCCTGCCCCCCAAAAAAGTCAGAATAAATTCAATGAATGACCTCTGATCCATAGATCTAACATCTATTATCATAGCATGTTAAAAAAAACCAACTTATTCTTCTCAACTGAATGTCCAACTCAGACCCCTATCAGTTTGCCTGCCAAGCTAACCGTTGCGTGGAGGATTCGAACAAATTCATAAACACTTGGACAACCCCACAAGTTATTGTTAATGTGTCTCCTTCATGTGATACTATCCACATTTGTTGATTGACAAACTTTTGAACCACCATATCAAAAAGAAAGTTGTACCAAATGGGCGAGAGAAGAAAATATCGTAGAAAACAAACAACAGAGTGCACGAGAGGTAATTATAGATATGATACGCACGGGTAATGCAAGCATCAAAATCGTGCTCATAGAACAATGACGTAATTTTACTCAATGAATAGAAAAGGCGGAAGCAACAAAAACTATGGTGAATGTCAATATTTAAAAAAATGAAGAAACAAGGCAATTTATATAAAATCAACGGTCCAACAGTTCTGACCGTATCCAAACCTCGTAAATGATATGTTGTAGCTTGTGTAACACTTTTAGCATCATAAAAAAAGTATTAACCCTCTGAGACCTACTCTCCATATTACCTGACCTCCCCAGCAAAACTATACAAAATAGCACAAGGGTCACAAATGTGGTTAAAGCAGGCACACAAATGAACATAAATTCATGAAACTAGGTAAAAAAAAATAATAAGAGGCCTACCTTTAGACTAGCGTCAGTTTTGGTAAAAAATGTATCAATCGATTGTCTATTTCACCCACATAGACCTTGATCGACTGGTATGGGACCACGCCTCCCTCTTCAACCCAAATCATTATGCCTCATTTCCGCCAAATTCATATAAATCATCAACATTTAATGCATCACCAGCACCAGCTACCACCCTTAGAACACACTAGAACACAGGGATTTACCATCTGTCCCTTTCTTCATCAGAATCCCAGCTTTGCATCCCTTGCTGACTGTAAAAAACAGATGCTTAGCCCATTTCTTCAGTCGAGATGCTCGGTTGATGCATCACAATCCTTTTTATTGTCGAATAAAAACACCACAGAAAACGAAACTCATGGAGGCAGATGGTAAACAATAATAACCTCGCGCCAAATACCAAGTTCCATGCTGATTGGCCGACTATTAGCGCACGACAGTATTTTCTCACACGAGTCATCTCATACCGTTAGACCGGTAATCCGGCATAGTTGGCAGATATCAGATTTCCGGTTCCGGCTTGACGGGGTTAAGAGAGGAGGTTGGGCAACAAGGTTTGTGTTTTGTTGTTTGTACTGTTGAGTTGCGCCATGTTTCAGGTCCAGCATTGATGAAAGAAAAGCTGGAGATCTTGGGATCAGGTAGACAAGGCAAGCAGGTGATCAGCCCACTATCCCCGTACTGTAAATGGCACGAGTTTTGGCCGTAGTATTTACTGTTGCCTTGGTGGTAAGCCCCCCAAGTATAAGAAAACTGAGTAGATTTTGCCACATAGAGGCGGCCTGAAGAGTTACATTTTCTAATGTTATCATCAACTGAGTGTTCCTTGCAGGGGCACGTTGTGTTATGCTGTGCGAATAAATGAAATAATTAACCGATGTAATTGTGAATATAGTTCAAAGGAATACGGACACCTTGAGTTGATCAGCAAATGTGTCACTGAAATCGTTTATGAAATGGTCTTGCTTTGCCCTGACGACGACGATGCTAATGAGGATGATTAAGGCGATGATAATGATGACGATGACGATGATCATAGTTGATAATGGTTATACCAGAAACGAGGCGTGTCCTATGTTCAACTAATTTGCTTCTGGTTTTAGATGTCCGTGGTTTGAATCTAACGAAGGGAGGATTGTATTTCTGCTAATTTCAAAGTCTTCAATACTCTTAAGTTCTTTTATTTGTCTTTGATATTATCATCGTTCTGTGTTGAAAACACAACTAAACATCAGGACTTTATTTTCGCTAATGATTATGTTCCAGAATAAGCTTTATCAACAGTATGGAAAAATGTGATTGCCTAAAAATGACTTCATAAGCCTTTATATATTGTCCACAGAAAATGGAAGTAACAGACTTCAATAGAGACAAATATCATATGAGTGAATTCTAGGTCTACGTCTTGTCAACAGCCAACTATCACTTTTCCAGCATCCCACGAAGCAAGAATGACAGGATGAAATATATCTGTAAACACGGCTTTAACAAAACGAACGCCATTTTAACAGGGCGTGGTATGAGAATGCTGGCCTACAATCAACTTAATCAGCCAGATATAATATTTCCTATAACACAATATGACATGAGTGTTCAAGATGATATTATAAATAGCAAATTACGTTTTCTTAAAAGTTGTGTTTGCTACTAATTTGCATTTGGTGTTTGTGTTATTAAAAACAATATGAGAGCTACTTTTCTAAAATCATTAATACAACCCAGTGTGTGCTAGCAGAAACAAGTTTGTCAAAACATATGATCAGTACGGTAATGATAACTCCTTGATGTAATGACGCACTCTCGTTTTGTTTTGATTACAATACTTGGGCACGTCTTTTTTCCAGGGAATTCTTTCATCAGAGCCTGGTCAGCCAATCCCAATGTCTCCAGGAGTCTGGTCCATGATGTCATTGAACGCTTTGACAGTCATTTAAGACCGATATGGAACCAAACGAAAGCCATCGATATTTTCATCACATTTAATGTCAAAAGTCTTTTGGACGTAGATGAGGTTCGGCAAAGGATCCAGATCAATGCTTGGGTCAATTTCTCTTGGTGGGATGAGTTTCGAACCTGGAACCCCGGAGACTACCATGGAATTGATGTCATCCACCCAGCCACTCATGAATTCTGGCGTCCGAGAACCGTCGTAACCAACTCGATCGGTGTGCGAGATGTATTTGGGGAAGATTCTTTCTTTGTATCTCTCTTTTATACCGGCTCTACTCGTTGGCACACCGGGGCCGTCCTGTACCTCTCATGCAAAATGGACCTCACTCGCTTCCCTTTCGACAAGCAGACTTGTAAAGCTCACATTCTGTCAGCCCATTTTTCTCGTGAAATTAGATATATCCCGACGTCCCCGCACGCTAATATTGCTGATTATTCCTGTAACGGCGAATGGCAACTGATATCGACATACGTGAGAGCACAAGAGATTACCTCAGAGGACATATTTGTGCCTGTAATCGTTTCATTAACCTTTCAACGCCGCCCTCTTTACTACCTTATAAACATTCTAATCCCCGTCATGGTGTTGTCATTCCTATCCTTCCTTGGATTTGTCCTTCCTAAGGAGAGCGGAGAGCGAGCCTCGTTTTCAATCACAGTACTCCTGTCATTGGCGGTCTTTTTAGGGGTCGTTTCGGATCAGCTTCCTCCAAGTTCGGACACATTCCCCATCATAAGTGTCTACCTCTTCGTCCTTTTATGTTTATCTTCTCTTTCTGTTTTTGTAATAGTTTTCCAGCTTCGACTGTGCAATGACTTTGTAAGAAATAAGAGATCGAACTTGGAATTTGACCGGAACAGTTGTCGACACGGAAAAGAAAAAGAAAATAATGTGAACAAGTCACCACCAAAGAAAATCATGGAAAAATTGGATTTAGAATCTTTTGAAAGTCACAAAGAAAATGGAAGAGAAATGCTTCCTTGGATACGATTAGCAGACGCATGCAATGACATACTTGCTAATAATCAATTCATTCCTGATGATAAATCAAACTCTTCGAAAATTCCAAATGACGAGCGAGAAGACGTTGCTATGGCAAACAAAAACAATGAAGAGACGACCGAAAATAGAGCTTTGAAAACAAATGAACTGGTTATAAAACCATACATTGATTATGTAAGACACACCAGGCGATGTTTCCTTCAAGGTGACTTCTTCCTTTTCTTTTTCTTCACATTCCTTTGGGGTTTCGTTACTGTCCTTTTCTTTTACCAAATCCTTCATTGATTTAAAGGAAGGCAAAAAATATGGTACTGACAAAACACTACACAGAAGAAGACATTGAAAAGATAATGGTGAGTGTTTGAATAGGATATACTTGTTCAAAATAAATCTTCGTTTGGATTGCATCTGAAAAATGTGTAGTGGTTTCTCTTTATGAAAAACAAACGCAAGTAAAATGATATGTTTGTGATGCTTGAAAAAAGTGTGTTGTTAATTGTTCAGATGGAGTGTATGAAGAGATCACCATATACAAGAAATAATGTAAAGAAAAATAGATATATGTACCAATTTGCTTCTGAGAGTTAAGAAAGTAACTTGCGTTAGAACAACGTCCTATCCACACAGTGACACTGGTCCTCTTTACGCTACCCATACCAGGATGAGCTCTTGACCCATCAGATTAAAAGGCGTCTATGTAAGATATCGTCTCAACTCAATGGGGATTGGGTTAGTTGTAGTACAAACTGTACCAACATTTGTCCATCTATTGTAGTTGTTGTCGTCGTCGTCCTCCTCATCCTCCTCCTCCAACTACGACTACTACTATTACTGCTACTACGACGACGACTACTACTACTACTACTGCTGCTACTACTACTACTACTACTACTACTACTACTACTACTACTGATAACAATGGCAATAATAATAGTTAGTGCTATTACAGTTCGCACTGTATACTCTCTGGAGTTGAGAAGGATACAAGAGCCTGCGACACAAAGGAGTCCACAATCGTCTTTTTTAACAAGCTTTTTTATTATTGAAAACAACTAACATGTTATATAACAACTCTTATTGTGGCCACTCATTTACATGGTAAATGCACGACACATAATTTGGTCCCATAAAGCTGTGGCTTTTGATTAGTCATGCCTCCAACTTTCGTCCAATGTCTCCAAACACGTTCCTGATTTCGTCATACAAGCATGACAAGTCCCATGCATGTACGTGAGTGGCAACCATTAGTCTCATAATGATATCAACGATTATCTACAATAAGATATTCAACTCAATGACTTTTACCGATGACCAATAATAATAATAATAATAATAATAATAATAATAATGATAATGACTATTTTTATAGCGCCTAATTACATCAAGATGCTCAACGGCGTTTGACAATGTCATTACGACGTAACAATATCGAGTGAAAACAAACATTTCATGGATTTACAAATACGAAGAAAGAAAGAGCTCAGTTTTTAAGGATTTTCTAAAAGAAGAGAAAGTTTTACAATTTTTAGTTTTCGCTGAGAGAGAATTACAAATAATAGGAACTGAATATGCAAAGGCACGATCAAAAAGCTTCGATTTAGAGAGAGATTGTTTTGAGAGTAAGGAATCAGAAGATCGTAGTGAAAAGCTAGGTTTATAGACTTCAAATAATGATTTTAACGAGAGTGATGTCCCTTTATCATCGAGTGTTCCCATAATTCTCGTATTGTTTTGGCTTGATACTCGATACAATATGGTATGGGCGTAATGCATTATTTATCACATTTTATGTGAACTAAAAAATATCCGGTGCACGCTATGGCACAACTAACACACACGATGCAAGGGAAACTAGTCTTAAAAAGTCATCACTCAGTATATAGTGAAATACGCCGAGTGGAATATCTTATTGTAGATGATTTTTGATGATATGACGTAAAATAATGTGAAGTTTGGCTACATACTCGGCTCGTTTAAAGTTTAAAGTTGTCAGTTTTACTCCAATGGCAACTCACTATAGGTCACATCAAATGCAAACGATCCGGTTTGTAGTCCATCTCCGATAAAAATGATTCAATAAGGAATACACATGATTACAGTCGTAAAATATCTGAGAAAGTCGTCATCTTATTCGAACCCAAGACCTTGCTACGCTACGACACGCCCAGTCCGTCAAAGCATGTTTGGGATATCCCACAAAGCATTCTGTTCAAAAACAAATGTTCACGAGTAAACAGATAAACTACCACTGGAAAAAAAATCAACCGTCAGATGAACGATTATGTCATCCTATCCATGTGACGAAAAAAGCTACTGAGAAGAATATCTGTAGAAGTAACATTGATTAAAAGCCAAAGCTACCACAGTGACTCTAGCACCATTCGTTCCAATACCAAGTCAAAGAACAGAGAGAAAAATGTTTAAAAAACAACAATAAAGACAAAAAATACAGGGATACAGAAAGTTTCGGGTAAACCCCCTCCTCAGCTGGACGCAACAACAAAAAAGCAGGCAAAAAACAAAGAACGAACCCAAACACTAGTATGTAGAAAGGGATCTCAATAAAAAATATCAGAATCAAAATATGTACAGTTCTACTGCAAAGCAAGGCAGTCAAGAATAAAGACACTGTGTTCATACAATACAAATAATACCCATACTCGGTTTAACAAAATATTTTTACAACGGGCGGGGCTCTGTGTCTGTTTCTCTCAAATGCATTGGGCCTTTGTCCCAGGCCATTAAGTAAAGGTGTCGTTTAGGCTCCTGGGCCGGAGTTTAACACGGTGTCAGTAGCTTGAAGTGGATCGGCGATAATTTGACACTTTCTGGATAGGGCTCTGGTCTATCAGGAGAAGACTTTTCCAAATTTCATTTAAGAATTGGTACTCATTTAAAAACCTGGGTCAAGTGAGGCAATTGTTAGCGTTGCGAAATTCCAGTGAAAGAGTTTCGAAGCAAACTCGGCACGAGAATTGCGCCCTGATACAGATAAAAAAGGCAATAGCAAATTATATTGTTATCGCCAAAACGTTGGCAACACCTAGAAATGTGACGCTCAATGTGCCATTCAAGGTTTGGGACACCATGGGCTGATCATCTGCTTGCCGATCCAGAGTTTTCCAGCGCAGTGTTCAGCAGTGCTGAACACGGAGCTGGCCACAACACTCCTTAGGGGTCTAATGCGGTTTCGATGAAACAACAACAACAACAACAATAATAAAGGAAACATTTTGGGACAACCCAGTTTGTTCCGAGAACCCGTGAGTTCGTTGAACGTGTTAACGGCAAATACGTATTGTGCTATATGATGTGACTAATCAAACCCAAGATCTGCTCACTTCTCTTATAATTGAAGGGTTTACCACCAAGGCAACAGGACATATATCGTTTAAAAGTATGGCGCTCATTCAAGGTTTGGGCACAACGTGCTGATCATCTGCTTGCCTTGTCTACCGGATCCAGAGTTTTTCCATCACTGTGTTCATCAATGCTGAACAAGGAGTTTGACTGCTCGGTGGTGATATGTGATAAAAATAACAAAACAAAACCAATCTATCAGGGATACGTGAAATCATAGTGTTCAATCCGATGACCTATGCGCCATGTATATGATACTGCTACTTTGGACTTGTTGTTCTTGATAATGATAAATCAACAATGCAAATAAACTTCCAAGTTTTAATATCAAGAACAACGGTGCATGCCATAGGTTGTCTTTAACAATCATCATCAATTGACGTCGATGTACAATGACTTTTCCTATTCCTCATCTTTCTAAAGTAGTGATTATTAGAGTCTTCATTGTTATGGTTCACAGTGGGTTGATCACCTGCTTGGCTTAATATCGTGATCCAAAGGAATCCAGCGTCATAGTGCTGGCCCTACACTGTAATGGTAAAAGGGAACTGGATAAGAAAATAGAAATGAATTATTGTTATGGTGATGCAAACACCAAAAACTTGGTATCTCCGATCTGAACGTTTCCCACATAACTTGACAATATCACAGCAAGTGTGCCAGAGCCTTGAATCGGAGATAAGCTAGGGAGATAGAAGTAAGTCGAATCCCAAATTTGATCAACACAACATTAGTTGTTATTACCTAACATTGCTGTATCAGTAATACCTGAGGAGAGGCGGCGAAGTGGTTATAGGGAGGTGGTGAAGTGGTGGAGTGATTGAGGCCTGGCGGCGAAGTGTTATACGAAGGTGGTGAAGTGGTGGGGTGATTGAGGCATGGCGGTGAATTGGTTTTAGGGAGGTGGGGAAGTGGTAGAGTGATTGAGGCATGGCGGTGAAGTGGTTATAGGGAGGTGGGGAAGTAGTGGGGTGATTGAGGCATGGCGGTGAAGTGGTTATAGGAAGGTGGTGAAGTGGTGGAGTGATTGAGGCCTGGCGGTGAAGTGGTTATAGGAAGG
>JARBEQ010247369.1:0-11437 GCA_030265355.1 Tritonia tetraquetra | reverse complement strand
TGGGCAATAAATTGAGTTAAAAATTGACATTTTTGTTTTGGTTGTTAGCTCTTTCTTACCAATAAAGGAATTTCCAAATTGGCTATACACTTTTGTTGCTTTGCTGATTCTCTGATTTATTAAAAAGAAGTATGAAAAAGATTTTTGAAATGTTACTGCTGATCGAAAGAAGGATCTAAATTATCTTTGTTTAATTGTAGACTTTGGCATAATGTGACAGTGAATAGCAAGATGCTCACAAAAGTTGTTGAGGTGTGTAACAAGTCCTATTTACATTGTGTCACTGTTCAATGTAAAAGACTGGAACTGTGTGGAGTGGAAAAATACTGCACAGTTATAATTATCCTTTGTGTTTGAAAAGCGGGCTCTTACAGCTGGTATTTATCTTATATGTGTTAGTGTGTATGTATGTGTGTGTGTGTTAATTGATGTCATTTTTCATCATCCAGAGAACGAGGAGAGAAATCAGGCAGAGATGGTCGACTCTCAAATTCACGGACACCCAACACAAGTCCAGACATCATCTCATTAATGGTCAGTGCTAATTTTGAAACCTTGCGTCTCAAAAACGAATGGATTAGAAATTATACCCTGAAACTTGATACATTTTGTATATTGTAAAGTAAAGGATTGAGGTAGCTGTGTAGATTTCCCAAGGCATGTGTAGGTACCCATTTTTTACTTGACTTATTCCCCTGACTCCTCGTGGAGTGTTGGACAATTTCTTATATCAGATTTTATACATGATAATTTTCAATTTTCCAAATACTTGTTGAGATGATTTGGGAACTCATGTTGTAATTGAGTGTAATTTGAAGAGTTTTGGTCAATTTGATTTCGTGCCCAGTATAAGGGTTTGGATATCCAATTCTTTCCCTCGGTCACTTGACGACTAGGTATGTAAGTTGACTATTCTCAAAGGGGATTCTAGTCTCAAATATAAAGGTTACTTAAAGCAAAGGAAGATCTCAGTTTAGATTCTCGGGCGATCATTTCATCTCCCCCCCTGGCCGCAGGGAAATCAATTTTAGAATTTAATTTCACTACTGTCCAAACGCCTTTTGTAATTATCTAAACATTTCAATTGTATGAAAATTAAGAATGACCATTTCTATGTATGCACAATTTTTATGTTGACGTAATATAACATGCCTTGTATTGTTCTTGTCTCACAGATTGTCCAGAATCTCCTCCTGCCGTCAATGTGTCCAGAATGACCTTGTCCAAAAACAACAAAATGTATCCCACTCAAGAATGGTGAGTATCAAGATTTATTGAACACAGGAAAGGGATAATAACTCTTGAATAAACATTTTTTCTTCATTTCTCTCACCAATAAATAGGGTTGTAATTTCAAGGCATGCTAACATTGCCTCAGGCAAAAGGAGCCACACATGGATCAGCCTTGCGTGAAATCAATACCGATACCAAATCTTCCCTTCCCTGGCTGTCGTAATAAAAAAACTGGGAAATTCACCACTTATTCATAGGGCTCTAACTCTAAGGCTTGGTAATGGCTGAGTCTATCACTTACCTGTGAATGTGGAAGACCTCGGTTTTGAACCCTGATGTGTGTGATTTTTTCTTGCCCTAGAGATTTGTGTGGAATGTTCCAAGTCCTATGGAATCATCTTTGAATAGGCTTTACTACTACTGTGTTGAAAAGAGCATAAAACTAGCACCTTTCATGTTACAGTAATAATAATAGTTGTATTGAATGACATGCTTTTATCTCCCACAGCCCTATAGAGCCCAGTAACAAAGATTGGACAGAAGAACCGTTGTTATTTACCAAACCCCCAAAGACCAAAGCTGTCATCTACTACCCACACAGTGACACGCACCCCATTGACCTTCCGGGAAGACAGCGGGTTGCTCTCCATCAAGGGACTGTGGATCGAATCCTAGAGGACAGGGAACGATTTGAGGAACATTTACGTAAACGGTCTCACCACCCAGCTGGCAAATTTGATCCTTGGAGTCTGGTGGAAGAGTAAGTTTGTTGATTTTCTTTTAGGGGCATTGGCAAACAAAGAATGGTAACGGTAGTGCTTTCACATGGTGAGCAGAAGGTACTGGGTTCAAATTCCAGCGGTGATGGGATTTTTTTTCCTTTGAACTTTATCGAGTTTCATGGCTATGATGACCCTGTGGGGATTCCTTATGGAATCAAATCCTATTGGAGATGAAATTATAAATCAGAGGTCCCACCTTTATTATGACCTAAATTGCGTTGCCAACAACTTTTAATATTTTTTTTTAGATCTTCCCACAGGTTTTGCTTGAAGAATTCTGAAAATTTTGATTAGGTCTGTTTTAATATTTGGTTGTGAACGAGGTCTTTGTTCTGGAATCATCTGTTGCTGAGTACTTAGATCACTAGCCTTTTAGGAATTTGAAGTTTGGGGTACAAAGAATTATTTATAAAATTACAAATATCAAATGTTATCGTTATGCTCAGGTAGGGATACTGGTTGACATGATTTGATTTATTTCATGTTTTCCTCTCTAGAATATCTGATGAGATCTTGGCAGAGTGTCTGCAAGAAGTATCGGAAGAAGTTGAAAAGGTCAGCGAAGAGATAGCCAATCAAATGTACAAGTCAGAGTTCATGGTCACAGGAAGACCATCTGAAACTCGCCTCCTCGACCAAAGCCCTGAAATAGGTCAGGGTTATGCCACGTTCATGACAGAAGCTGTGGTAAATGAATCCGAACGGGTTGGAGCAGATGAAGGTCCTGACCACCATTTAAGGAGGAGCGTCATGTCAGAAAGTCCTAGAAGTCATTACTCAGAACAGGAGTCACCAAAGGGTAGTGGGTTCAAGTCTCCTCATGGTGTTGTTGCATCTGAACCACTTTTGGACAATGTGTCCCAGCTGGTCCAGGATAAGGTGGAAGATACAGCCGATGATAAATGGGAAGATGATGATGACAATGATGATGATGATGAAGAGGATGATGATGAATATGAAGATGATTATTCAGAAGAGTTTGAAAATGTCAGCGATGTTCAATTGTGATTTTAATATAATTTTAGGATACAGTGGACTACGGTTGATCCTCTTTAGTGGGGTTGATTTTTTTCTTTGGAGCAAGCACATATTTGGTTTAAATTTGGATGTGTTGACTTCAATACAATGGCCGCATGAGTTGAACTAGATTTACACACTCGATCCTTCAATGTCTATATAAAAATAAAACGGATGAGTTTTTTGGGGGGTTTTTTTCATCGGGATTCCACAGTCTCACTAATCACCACGTTTGGATCACCTATTTTATCCTTCGGCGCAAGCATCATTGTTATACTGTGACAGACTTACCATTTATAGGAATTAAGCCCAAATCATTTAGATTTTTGAGTGAAAATTCATGCATAGTACAAATTAGGCCTGGGTGTGATTCTTCATTCTGTTGATTGCAATCATTGAGCACACACACACCCACACACACACCCACACACACACACACACACAACCATAATTGTGAGTCTCGAGCATTAGATAAGTCCGTCACAACTTTTCTCACAAAAAAACAAATCAGACAAGATGTGTAATTGAAAGGTCGGCGATACCATTTTGTTTTCGAGAGAGGAAAGTGTCGAGTGTCTGATTGCCTTCTTGACCAAAATTCTTGTTCGTTAGCATTTACACCTTGATGTAAAGAAAAGCTGAAAATGGCAATTTGTGCTTCAGGACTCTCATAATGTTTTGAAAAAATGTTTTATTTGTACATGACTGTTAGTTAACTGCACTGATCCAAATTTTAAATAATATATATTTATCTATAAATACATTTGGTAGTCGAGTAGAAATTTGATAGATATTATGATCCGTGTAACCAAAACCCTTATCCAGTTTATCCAGTCCTGGCTGGTATTCAAGAAGGGAGGTTCCACTACTCCGATAACTTTTCTCTTTATTTCTCCCCTTTTTGAATAAAGGGAATTCTTAAATTACCCTTGTATGTCATACTACTAGTCCAACACAAATATGCTGAACACACATTCATCAAACTTGAGATCTTTGATGAACAAACAGTATTGTCCAAAAATATTTTCTTTATTTTCGGTTTAAACTGTGGTGAAATTTTGGATAAACCGGATACATTTGAGAAGAAATATTCCGGGAAACGTGAACTTTTCAGATTAATGAACAATGGTAACTTACTTCATCCATTTCAGGACTGGATAGATTTATTATCATTTCTTCTGTGAGGAGTTCTGAAAATTTTCCCAAAATACCAACAGACATTCTTTTTTTACTTCTTCCATTTACATGTTAAAATCCACAAGATGTAGTGGAGTAGTTGTATGAATGAAATCTTATTCTATGATTTAATTAATGACCTGTATTTGTATATAATTGTAATGATATGAATAAATTAATAAATAGAACATATTTAAATAAATATATCACTGCTTTTTTCTGGTTGGTTGAAAGGCTTTTAGATCTAAAAATAAGTTTTGAGTTTTACACCTTTCTAAACAAACAAGGTCGTATATCTAAGGCGGTAACAACAGAACTTGAGAGTATTTCGTGTGAATCTCCAGGGCAAAGCAATAAAAACTCTGAAAGGTTCAGAGAAAAAATCCTGCACAAAGCAGAACTCAAACTGGACGTAAATGACTGAACCACTTCACTAAGACCAAGGTTGTCCTCTATGGGAATGTAAGAAGTAGTAGTAGGTGTACCAGGTGGTGACAGACAGAAAACCATGGAAGGGTCATTGTTATTGTTATGATGTACTAGTACCAAAGATCATCTACAATGAGATATTCAACTCGGTATTTCACTATATACTGAGTGAGGGAATTTTAAGAGTAGTTTCCCTTCCACCTTGTGTACTAGTTGTGCATGCACCGGATAGAACACATTTTATGATTTTGGTGCCATATTTTTAGTTCACATAATTTTTATAAAAGAATGCATTACACCCATACCATTTTGTATCGAGTATTGAACTAGTTAGTAGCCAAAACAATAAGAGAATTCTGGGAACACGATAATAAAGGGATATCACTCTCATTTGTCATCGGTAAAAGTCATTGAGTTGAATATCTTATTGTAGATGATCTTTGCTAGTACTACACCTACCAGATCCAATTTCCCAGCAACCTATTGGGATAAATTTAGTATCATTGGAAAGAGGAATTGCTGCTCTGAATTTATATATTCAGACTTGCGTCACAATGAGGTTACAGACAGAGGGATGATCATCTGAAATCCTGTGATCCATAGCATTTCCACCTCTGTGTTTGATTTGCATATAGTAGTTAAGGCCAAATGTTATCTCCCGTCTCCCATCGGTAGCTTACTGTCCTAACCTTGATGTCTCAAACAATTTCAAATACTTTTATAGTTCTAGTGCAAAATTTTGAAAAGAAAATAAGCTAAAACATGCCCAGTGGCACAGAGGTACGGTTCTTGCCTCTGAAGCGAAAGGTATCCGGTTTAATTCCCGTCAGTGACACTGTCGGGTATTTTTCTCCTTGAAACTCGGTGAAAACCTATTAGCCACTCCCCTGGGCCTATTCAGGTAGGTGGGATCAAAGAACCTAGTCCTATCAGAGACGGATGATAAACCCGGAGGTCTCACTGCTGTCTAGGCAAAATCAATTCCTACCACCAAGGTCACAGTGGGTTAATCACCTGCTTGGCTTAATATCTCAATCCACAGAAATCCAGCCTCATAGTGCTGGCCCTACACTTCAATGGTAAAAAAGGGAATTGGATAAGAAAGAAGAAAGATTGTGAGGGCAGAGTAATGCAGCCTTGATTTTATATACAAAACTTCAATTTCAATATTTGGCAGGTTGCGTGGCCTTGAACTTGCCCTGAAGGAGAGAAATTATCCTCCAATAGGCACAAATATGTTATGGCATTTCTTGTGTTGATCAGAAGAGTGTAAAGGTTTTGGTGACAGGCATGTGGAGCAGGTTGTGGCGATAGGCATGTGGAGCACATCATATAACACTTTAATTCAAATAAAACTATTGTAATAATTTTTGGTAACAATAAATCCAACCGTTGACTTAATGCAGATTCTAAGAATCTCTGTGTTTGTTTTATATTAGTCTCTCTATGTAATTCTATAGTCTGTTCACAAATTCAATGGACACACAAATCAGGGTGTATGTCAATAACGGTCTGTAAACATTTTAATGAAACGCTGCATGCCGATTCTGACTGCTGACGTTACAAAAATATTTTGTAATATTTTCTAATTGAGACTCATGCTCATTAACGATTTTATTTATTTGCCTTATAAAATTGGCACTTTTTAAATTAATTTAAATTTAGAAACACTGGGTGATTAACCCATGTTTTTCCCATGTAGGAGATGAGTTGTTTTCACCCACTTGTATTTTGTTTTGTTATCCAAACCACATTATACCCCCAAGGAGTGTTGTGGTCAGCTCCATGTCCAGCATTGCTGAACACAGAGCTGGAAAAACTCTGGATCAGGTAGATAAGGCAAGCAGGTGATCAGCCCACACCCCCTTGTGACATTCAACATTTAAGCCAAGGTCCCACTGACAGCAAAAGCAGGCGGGGCCTACGGGACAAACAAGATAAAAAAACAAATGCAAAGAGCTGACTGGCCATACTGACAGCAATGCCCACTTTGCTGTCCATGGACCCTATTCTTTGGAATGAGTTCAAGCATGGCTACCGTAAATTCTAAAATTAAAAGAAATAGTGAGAAATATCAACAGACTTTGCCACTGTAAAAATGTATGGCTGCATGCAGAATCTCAACGGAATACAATTAACCATCTTTGAAAAAATCGTTGATTTGTGTGTCCATGAATTTGTGAACAGACTTATTTCTTTTTCTTTCTTATATAGCTGAGGGGTGACCACGAGGGCTACATTAATTTGTTTATTGGCCTTGTTTCTGATTAATGCTGATCAGTGTATTGCTCATGGTGTCAACGAAGAGTTGTGGACACAGTGGGCTGATCACCTGCTTGTCTGAAATTCTCAGATCCACAGCAATTTCCGACCCTGTGTTCAGTCGTGCTTGGTGGTCGGAGTATCTGCATTCATGTCGGGTATCTTGTGTGCCTTTCATGGCTTACAATGGGGTATTAACGGGATTTGATCAAACAAACAAACTTTGTATTGAGTATACAAACAAGAGTATCAGAGTAAAGCTGGATTTCCTGACACACAAAATTCACATCCGGCAAATCTCAGTTCCCGTCTCCTATTTCCTCAAAAAAATATACATGTTGCGAAATTCTGGTGAAAGGAAATAGTCGTTGAAATAAATTTGGGTAGGAGGAAATCCACCGTAAGAGAAAAAAGGGTTAAAGCCCGTAAATAAAAACATCAATGAAAAATCGGAGCCTTTCTCAGTCATGGTTATAATTTATTCCTTTCACATAATCTTACACTTGATAAAGAAGATAAACATATTTACTGTACTGGAATGACTGCCAACATTACGATCCATCACTACCCTGACTTACTATCTTCACTCTTGTCGTCACTATCCCCTCACCCAGCATCCATTTCACACACCCTTCCTATCAGTGTTGTTACATTTTATTATAAACACAATACATTATTGACATTCCCCACCACCACCACTAGATATTATCAAATATCTCTGACAAAAAAATAAAAAATTAACACTTTTCACTTCATCACTATAGACTAGTTCTGTGCTGCCAACAAGTACATACAATATGCAATGTATTCACCCAATGACATGAAAAATATTAAAATTGATAAGATCCCATTCTTGAAAATGTTGGTGTCAAATCGCCATAAAGACCTCACAATGAGTATGTTGTATCTAAATATAAATAACACTAAATGATATAACATTCACTGTTTTTATTCAGTACATTTAGTATGTAGATACACAAGATACACAATAGTATTTAAAACGTCATAAGTTTGTTTTACGTCTTTTCAACACACAGTAAGGTCTTTTTCAATAACTAAAATAAAACTTTGAAAGGTCTGGAGAGAAAAAATGATGAGATTCAAACACTGGACCTCTGTTACTATTAGGTGACAAACTAAACCACTCAGCCATAGACCTCAGTAATTCCACTCGGCATCCCAATAGAATTTCCCATTCACACAAAAAAATAAATATATTATACAGTCACAGAATAGATAGATAGTGAAATAGAATTCTATTCTTGGGTTGTTGCAGATGTCGTCCTTTTCGTGTTGATCCCAATGTCCTTGACCTGGGCCATTAGAGATGACAATTCCTTGACCACAGATTCTATCTCCTCTTCCGTATACACCTCCGGATCAGACTTGTACCTGGCATGTTTTACCACCAGCTCTGAAAGATACAAAAAAAAACTGTCAGCATCATTATTGTACCTGGCATGTTTTACCACCAGCTCTGAAAGATACAAAAAAAACTGTCAGCATCACTATTGTACCTGGCATGTTTTACCACCAGCTCTGAAAGATACAAATAAAACTGTCAGCATCATTATTGTACCTGACATGTTTTAACACCAGCTCTGAAAGATACAAATAAAACTGTCAGCATCATTATTATTCTATGGTCTTTTGTAAAGACATTGTAAAGAATTTCGAAGCGGGAGCCGATATGATAGGATTAGGACAGGCCTGAATCATCCTCCCTGTCTATGGAAATATGAGAAAAAAGTAAAGTATTGGGAATGGACACCTTCCCCCACAAGGATCTCATTGGTGAACTTAGGACCTATTTATAAACTCCAAACCCTGTGGGAGGTATTTCCTATCTAGGCATAAACAAACCTTCCCCCACAAGGATCTCATTGGTGAACTTAGGACCTATTTATAAACTCCAAACCCTGTGGGAGGTATTTCCTATCTACGCATAAACAAACAGGTTGTTATCTATTTGTATTCAAGTGTAGATCTTATCTATGTATTACCTTGCATGTTTGAGAGCACAGACATTTTCTCCTCTTCCATCTGAGGTGCAACGTGCTGTAACACGGACGGCACCAGACGTCCTGGTACATGTAGCATACACTGGTTGAAAGTTTGGAACAACAACACGGAGGTCAGGTGTAGTGTCATGGCCGGGTCTGACTCTTGTTGTAGCTGTTCTCCTAAATGTTGGCGATGGCTAAATACTAGTTGTCTGTTAGAGGAAATAAAGATGATTGTAAGGACCTCGACCATGGCTCACATCCTAGCACAGTAAGTGTAGTGTCTTATCGAGATTGTTTTATTTGCCACATATCGCAGTGCAAAAGTTGACCTTATTTTTTACTGTAAATACCCAAAATAAAAAATTCAAGATCAACCTACTGAATAAATAGCCATATTTTAGACAGTTCATTTTGAAAATCCGAGACATCTTTGACATGCCAAGAATAGACATAGGATCTGCTTTTCCACGACCTCCAATAAAACTAGCGCTCCGGCCCTGCTAAGAGCCCTACACCAAGAGCCAATCAGCTTATTTTGAGCACAAAAATATTCAACAATCTCAAGCAGGAATTTAACCGCAAATCTTCTTAAGCAGTGACAAAACTGAGCTACAGCACAGTCATTCTCTATTATACAGAAAACAATTTGATAAAATGACGAGCAACAAATCTGATTATGGAAACTTGCCTGTCTACTTTCTTGTCCGATTTTTTAAGCAGGATCCCCAGATGTAACGGCCCACACATGGTGGTCACATGACCATAAAAGTCCTCCAGGCTGCTTCCGTTCAGGGACACCAGTAGTTTACTCAAAGGATCTTGGGTCGTTTTGGGAAGGGAGTGAACTACTTTCAACCTCGACTGTGGAGTTGAATGTTATTGGAATCACTACTTGAATACTAAGACACTTAAAACTATAAAAAAGACACAAATCAAAGGCAATATTCATTTCCTTTTGAGAGAAGAGATAATAAAGGTATCTAAGTAAGTGGCGGGGCTGCCTCCTCTCGGCCCCTATCAGAGGCACCCTACAATCCTCAAACATTTTAGAAATAGCAATAAAAGAAAAAAGGAAAAATCACCATTATATCTCTGTAACTACAATTTATTTGAATATAAAAAAATTGAATAAAACGACGCCCCCCCCCCCTTCCCGAAAGAAAAGAAAAAAGAAAAGGATGAAAAGAAAAGAAAAAAACCATACAAAACTTTCTCACCTCTGGTGTCATCTCTTCTTTGTCTACTACATGTGACATCATGTTGTCTTCAGCCAGGGCTAACACAATGGTGTTGACAAGGTCGGAACCCACTGTCTTCAGTAGATGTTTCACCAACTGGCCTTGGACTGGATCTGTGCATGACCAAGGAGATACATTTATATGTACCAGATTTATATTGTCAGTGTAAAGGTGGATTTCCCTATACCAAATTTCACATGCGAATATAACATCCATCCAAAATCGATTCGCTTCCTCCAATCTTTAATGAGTATAAACTTATTCACAACTTCCCTGATCCTATGAAGGTAGGTGGGATCAAGAACCTATTCCTATCGGAGACAGACGATAAATTCGGAGGTCCTGTGTTCAAGTTGAGCACTTTAAACCCCTGGCAGTTGGAAATCGAGAATAGTTGGCCGCCAAAAGGCCGCTGTCCGGGCAAAATTAATTCCTACCTCAAAAAAGTCAATGGGTTGATCACCTTTCTTCTTTCTTATCCAGTTCCCTTTTACTTTTACCATTACAGTGTAGGGCCAGCATCATGAGGCTGGATTTCTCTGGATCAAGGTATTAAGCCAAGCAGGTGATCAACCCACTGTTGATCACCTGCTTGGCCTAATATGTTGATCCAGAGTTAATCCCTCTCATAGAGTAGGCCCTACACTGTAATAGTAACAGGGAATTGGATATGAAAGAAAGCATATCCTTTCACCCGAATTTCATAACTCCTTTATATTCATTCAACAAATAAAGGACTTGAAGGAATTTTTGCCAGATGCAAAGTTTGAGTATGAGGAAACCCACCTTAATTCTCTTATAATTATTAGAGTTTCTTTTCCTTACCATCAACAAAGATAATCTCTCATGCCCTTCTTTATTGAAAAAGGTCATATTAAATCTAACAACATCTAGAACCATATTTCATCTCCCTCGTTATTTAATACCTGAAACGACCTCTTTCCAATGCCCTGATTTTTTTCTCACCTTCAAACAGTTTAAGTCCCCGTTCAAACAGCCGGATGTTTGTCCACATTCCATTGATTTTATCCTGAACTTCTACGGCCATCTTTTTCTGTTTGGCACCAGACAGCTTCATGAATATTGACTTGGTGGCTTCTTGATACTCTTTCTGTAGAGGTCTGGGTGAGGGCAAAAGGATTAGGTATGAATGATGACAAAAGGAGAAGGTATGAATGATGACAAAAGGATAAGGTCTGGATGATGACAAAAGGATAAGGTATGAATGATGACAAAAGGATAAGGTCTGGATGATGACAAAAGGATAAGGTCTGGATGAGGACAAAAGGATAAG
>JARBEQ010247358.1:0-11438 GCA_030265355.1 Tritonia tetraquetra | reverse complement strand
TCTCTCTCTCTCTCTCTCTCTCTCTCTCTCTCTCTCTCTCTCTCTCTCTCTCTCTCTGTCTCTCTGTCTCTCTCTCTGTCTCTCTGTTTTTCTCATTGTCCGTCTCTCCCATACTCGTTAAATGATAAACATATATAGAGATAAAGAGACAGACACATCGACATATATATATATAGTTGAACAGATAGGCATATGGGTAGACAAACAGACAGACGGACACATGAACAAACAGATAGATCGATAGATGAAGAGATAAGCAGTTAAAGTGTGGATACTCGTGCAATCCACCAGTACGAAGGGTAGAAATTATAAGCCAAGAGCACTAACCTCTGTTTTAGGCTGTCGTCGGCAGCATTGGAACGGAGTGTTGAAAATCCTTGCAAATTCTTTGACTCCGCCTCCTAATGACGTCAGCGTAGATGTTGCCACGTCCTTCAGGCCACGGCCATCCGATGGCAAGGCCCCGCCCTCTTCGCTCTTTTTTAATCCATCAATGACTTCAGTGAGAACTTCGTCTCGAGAAAACGTAACTCTGGTTGGCTTCTTTCTCACAGGCTGGGCTGTCACTGCCTTGCTCGAGAGAGCTGATTGCTTGGTGACCTGACCAGCAGCGGCTGCAGGATCCGGACCGTCCAGTCCCAGAGTGCTCTCGTACACCGGAAGTCCTTCAATAATCTCGGAAGCATCTGTGGCACGACTCATGTCGTTAATGGATTCCATACTCGTTTGCGAACCGATATTGACCTTAATAACCCCCGGAGATGATGAATACGGTGGGTCCAAAAACTGAACACCCCTAGATGCGTAAGGACGTCTGATGGTAGCGTAAGGCTGCTCGTAAGCAGAGGCGTAGTAATGGTTCCACGCAGTTTCGGGATCGACTTCCGTTGAGCCGAAAATGATTTGACTAGAGCTCCGTGGCTGAGTTCTGATGACGTGGACATTTTGGTAGTGATCGTCATCAATTGGAGCTGGGAAATGTCTGAAGGTGAAGGCTCTTTGTGTTGGCTGGTTATGTCCGTCCAAAGGGCGAATAACTCTAGTGGGGATTTCGTCTTTAACGGTGGAGTACTCTCCGAATATGAATGCATCGGAGACGTCACTTAGCGTGGAGGCCCTTCCGTTGCCAGGTATTACCAAACCGGATGTGGAACTCTCGGAGTCGAAGGATCTTCTGTCCCCTGCGCCGACGTCATTGATTGTTGCGTAGTTTCCCCAACACGCAGAATCTGCTGTGCCGAGACTGAGTGCAGAATACGCCTTTCCATTTCCACGTGATGCTATCTCTACGCCTTGTTGCTGATATAGATACGGTACTGAGATTGTCCGACTAGACTGGTTATTGTCTCGCTGATTGGTTAAAGCTGAGAGGTGAGGGGTGGAGCTTACCCATTTGGCTGGACCCCTTCCAGCATTGTTCTGTCGGTTTAGAATAATAATTTCAGTCTCTTGAGGTCCATAGGAAGCAACACTGCCGACAGAAGATCGGGTTCCATGCCGATATAGCACTAGATTGTTGTCGTGATCAGAATCGCTGCGTCGCTCCTGATGGAAACTGGATCGTCTCGGGGGTAGAGGTGGCTTTTGCTGTTGTTGCTCCTGCTGTTGCTTCTGCTGCAGTTGTTCTTGTTGTGGTAGTTTTTGTAATTGGTGGTGCTTTTCTTGTTGATTTCGTTTTTCTTCTTTTTGCTGATGAGCTTGTTTTTGTTGAGGATGTTGTTGTTGTTGTTGTTGTTGTTGATCCTGTTGCTCTTGTTGTTCTTGTTGTTGCTGCTGCTGTAGTTGCAAAGGAGATCCGCCTCGATCTTCCTGTTTTAAGTTGTCATAGACGTCAAAACTTTTCTGCATTTCATCTTCAGCAGAACTGGACGTAAGTGCTTTCCTTGTTGGTCGATCTGACTCATCTGTCGCTCTCTTTGCTGGTTTATCGTTCTTTTCTTCTTTTGTTTTGCCAATCTTTTGTTTTTCCTCATCTTTCACATCGTTCTTATTCTCAACACTTTTTTCATCTTTAATCAAATCGCTTAGATTATTATCTACATCTGATTCGCTCATCACCAGACCATATCTTTTGTTTTTCTTAGAAATATCTTTCACTGCTTCTTTATCCTTATCAGCGCTGGTACTTCCTTCTTCATTTTTCTCTCCTTGTTTCGCCATGAGCTCACCCAAAACAGATTCAAAAAGTGTGAACGGTTGTTTCTCATCCCCTCCACTTTCCTCGATCATCGATCTTCTTTTCACTTCAGATTCTGCATCATCTTTTTCAGATTTTGACGTGTCTTTCTTGTCATCTTTGTCCAAACCCTTGGATACGCCTTCTTCATCTTTAACAGTATCCGTCTTTCCAGGCTCGACTAATTCTTCCCTGCTGCCAGCAAAGTTCCTATTCATTTCGTGTTCATTTCTGACGATATCTAGAAACGTTCTTTTATTTTCCGGGGTATCACCAACGGGCCTGGCAATTACTGTCTCATTTCTTTCTGTCTGATTCTCCTCACGGTTCGTGTCCAGTTCTTCATGATAACTTGCACGTGCCATCAACGGAAACACGCCTAATTTCTCCTCTTCAGTCATGACGCACCTTTTGTTTTCTATCACAATATTCGATGGTCTTCTTTCAGTTTTTTTCATCATGGCGGTGCAGTTTAAATTAATCTTTTTCAGATTTGGCCCACAGCACAATTTGAAGGAGCTCCCATTTAAACTGTCACCGTTTTCCGGAGAGTCTGGGATGTTTACGGTAAGACTTCTAGAGTCCGGATCGTCTGAAGAAGAAACTGATGGGAACCTTTGCACGTTGGCACTGTCGAGTCCAAGAAAATCTTTCGGTGGTTGATTGTCTTCGGTGTGTCTATTAATTGTATTTAACTCTTTTACAATTGAATCTAGTTTTGATTCACCACTTTCAGGTTCTAAACCATCGTCCCCTTTCCGAGAATCTCCTGGTTTCAGACTGGATAAATCTCCAGACTTTATAGCACATCCACTTTCCGTTCCTTCCTCATCCACATTTTTCCCTTCCTTGTTTACTCCATACCCTGTGCTCAGTACTAAATCGCAAGTATCGTTGCTCAAATTCTTTTTGCCATCGGCTGAAACAGTTTCCTCTACTGAAACCTTTTGGCTCGTGGCCGTTCCACTGTTCTTGGTAACAGGGTCATTTGTGACTTTATCTTTGGTCGTGTCAGCTATAGGTTCGTGACGATTGTCACGTGCGTTCTCATTTCCAACTTGAGGATGAACAATATCGTTTTGTACTTGGCCTGCTAGACTTCCAATATCATCGCCACTGACCTTGTTGTCGTAAGATACAGGCCTACTCCTGGCCTTTGGGACTAGCGGAATGTCATCCCTAACACTGTCGCCTTGGGGTAGGTCTGAAGGGGAACCTTCTTTCCCACCAGAGGAAAGGCCATCCGATTTTTGTTCTTCCGAGTTTTCCTGCTCTGTTTGAGACCCATCTTCGTCCTTACTCTCAATCATCACCGCTTCTTTTGTCGTTAGTCTTTCGTCCTCTGCAGGTTTCGTTGACTTTTTCTGAAGCAAAGTTGTTATTTTGACTAAGGAGGCCAACCCGCCGCGTGACTGTTCTTTTTTCTCTTTGTTTACAACCTGGTTCTCATTTTCCTTCTTCTTCTCGTCCTTTTCTGCCTCTTTCTTCGACGCCTTTTGATGCAAGGATGCAGTGATTTTCACCAAAGAAGCAAAGTCGCTTGTTTTTGGCGTCTCTTTCTTCGAGTCACTCAAGTTTTCTTCCGACTTCACACTAGATTCAGTTTCCTTGGCATGTTCCTTAACTTCTGTTTGCCTTTTCTCTTCCTTTTCTTTCTCGTCCTTTTCTGCTTCTTTCTTCGACGCCTTTTGGTGCAAGGATGCAGTAATTTTTACCAAAGAAGCAAAGTCGCTCGTTTTGGGTGCCTCTTTCTTCGAGACATTCAAGTTTTCTTCAGACTTCACACCAGAGGCAGTTTCCTTAGCATGTTCCTTAACTTCTGTGCGTTGTTTCTGTTCCATTTCTTTCTCGTCCTTTTCTGCTTCTTTCTTCGACGCTTTCTGGTGCAAGGATGTAGTGATTTTCACCAAAGAAGCAAAGTCGATTGTTTTTGGGGGCTCTTTCTTCGACTCACTCAAGTTGTCTTCTAACTTCACACCAGATTCAGTTTCCTTGACAAGTTCCTTAACTTCTGCGTGCCTTTTCTCTTCCTTCTCTTTCTCGTCCTTTTCTGCTTCTTTCTTCGACGCCTTTTGGTGCAAGGATGCAGTAATTTTTACCAAAGAAGCAAAGTCGCTCGTTTTGGGTGCCTCTTTCTTCGAGACATTCAAGTTTTCTTCCGACTTCATACCAGAGGCAGTTTCCTTAGCATGTTCCTTAACTTCTGTGTGTTGTTTCTGTTCCATTTCTTTCTCGTCCTTTTGTGCTTCTTTCTTCGACGCTTTTTGGTGCAAGGATGCAGTGATTTTCACCAACGAAGCAAAGTCGCTTGTTTTGGGCGTAGCTTCTTTCGAGGTTTCCTTCAAGTTGGCATCAGAGACAGTCTCTTTAGAGGACTCTCTATCGTCAATTTTTTGCTCCTCTTTCTTTACTTCCTCGTCAGTTTCTGATACTTTCTTAGAAGCATTATTGTGCAATAATGACGTCATCTTAACTAACGAGGCAAAGTCAGTTGGCTTGGCAACAACTTCTTTCGAGACATCCCGCTGTGCTTCCGAATTGGCACTGCGTGCAGTGTTCCCTACAGCCTCCCTATCGTCAATTATTTTCTCCTCCTCCTTCACCTTCTCACCCTTTTCTGCCTCTTTCTTTGATGCCTTTTGGTGCAGCGATGCTGTGATTTTAACTAAAGAGGCAAAGTCACTTGGTTTTGACGCCGTTTCCCTCGAGACATCCGGGAGTATTTCTGGTAAATTGGCGTCCTCTTCACCATTCTCAGAATCACGTTCCTCTGTTTTCTTGTCTTTCATTTCCGCTTTAACCAGATAATCCCTCTTCCCATTGTCTGTCCCCAAATCCTCTTTGGTCTCCTCATTGTTTCGATGGGTACACTCTTGGCTTTCTCCCTCACGACCTTTCTCTCCCTCTCGGGGAGGTGAATCCTCGGAATCAATAGCCGCCGTAACAGCGGAGAACAAATCCCATTTTTTATCAACACCCCACGGTTTCTTTTTCGACTTCCTCTCTCCATCACGTGATTCCCCCTCGTGATCACTCAAGTCATGATGACCTTTGAAGAGCTCGGCGGCTTTGCTAACAAGATCAAAAGGCTCATTCTCCACTTCCTTTTCTTTCTTCCTTTCCGCTTCCTTTTCCTTCTTATTCTCCACTTCCTTCTCCTTTCTCTTCTCTCCGTCTTTTACTTTCTTTGCGTCCTTGTCTTCCGAAATACTCCATCGTTTCCCACGTTTCAACAATGGTGATTTCCATTTCGATTCTGACTGTTTACTGGGTTTATCCAATGAATCTTTTTTATCTTTTTCATCACTGCTATCATCCACTGTATCCACCTTTTTCTTTGCGACAAACTGTCTTACAACTTCAAATTTATGCAACACTTTTCCAATCGTGTTAAACTTTACAGAACTGTGAGAGGAACCCTCGCTTCCTAAGGAGTCCGCTGTGGCCTCTCTTTCGAATAATGGGAGATTGGCGCTCTTTTTAAACTCCGTGACGATTTTGTCGATATCTCCCTCATCGCTCTCATTATCATTCGCATCTTTAAACTCTTTGACAATGCTATCTATGTCACCGCCGTCGCTGTCTGAGCTCAACGAGCCAGGAGACTTTTGATCGTCGGATTTTTTCGCACACGCTCCATCACTCTCCGTGTCCTTTTTCTCTTGAGGCTTGTCCGCATTTTCTAAAACCTTCGCTTCTTCTTCAGACACCCCATTAACATCTCCGTCTACTTTATTTGTTTCGCTTGTCGTCCCAGCTTTAAGTTTTAATCCGGCGAGCAGTACGTTACTCCTACTTTCATTCATGATTTCTTCAACTTCGTGAGTCTTATTTTTGTCCTCATCTTTCTGGCCACTTCCGGCTTCTCTCACTGTACAAGAATGTCCGTCCAGTGTTTGATTTACTTCCGGTGTCAGAATATCGTCTTTTGTCTCTTGGTCCGATGGGATATTTGGATGATTTATGTTTTGGGCAGAAGCAGGGTTATCAATAAACTCTTGCCGCGTTATGTTGTTTTCCTCTTGGGAATGTTTCATTTGATTTTCACATTGATTTATTTCTCCAATGCGTATATGTCCTTCGTCTGGCTTTCGTAATATGTGTTCTTCTTCTTTTTCCTCCATGTTTCCTGATTTTTCTCTCAGTTCAGACTGTGCATTTTCATCACCGCTCTTTGGCTCTTCGGACTTCCCAAACGTGCCCATGCTTTTTCCAGTGTTTGTCGCTGATGGTATGACACTCCTCGTGAAAGATGACAGAGGTGAGGTACTATCCTCAAACTGCACACTTTGGTTGCAAGTTTTGAATGTTTTGATAACCTCTGTAGTTGATACGGTTTTCACTGCAATGTTAAGTGAAGCCCTCCGAGGTGGCAATGATTCACCGGTTCTTGTAACATCCATAGGTGATGCTGGGCTTGCTTTTTGTTTAGAGCTTGGACCTAAACTTCGAAGTCGTATCAGAGGCAAAGACGAACGTCTCGATGGTCCGATCACTGTTAGTTTTCTAAGCTCCGGGCTTCGAGAAGATCTGGTATGTGGCAGGTCAACTTTGTCACCAGTAGTCGAAGACATCGCCAATTGTTCCTTGCTGTCTTCTGGCTTTTTAGAATTGTCTGAATCTATAAAAACATTTTCTGCAGAAGAGAACTCTGATTTTATCTGTTCTTGGGGTTGATGTGATGACGACGAAGATGTGCTCCGAGACTGGCTAGGAATATCACCGACACCTTCAGATCTCTGCTCTGTGATGGATTCCTCTCTGGATAAATGTACTTTCATCGATTCTGGAGAAAGACTGGATCTGTCCGAACCGTCATATTGTGTCTGGAAAAGAAGATCCCTGTTGATACATGAAAGATAATCTGTATTTGTGATCTGATTCATCGTCTCCAGAGGGGATTGGTCCTGGTACGAGGGGTTTTTGTTCCCATCCAAAGGGAATTCGAAAGGTATACTTTCTTTGAGACTATCCAAGGGTGACTGGTCAAGATCGTCCAGAGCGTTGAGATATTTCGACGTCTCGTTATAGCAGGAATCGGTATCACTGGTTAGACCTGACTCGATAGTTTCGAAGCTTCTAGATTTTCCAATTTTCCCTATCACACTGTCTTCATGTCTGCTGTCACTCAATGTCTCGTCCTTCTCAAATCCACTATCCGGACGATTGTATTCCGATTCAGTTTCTTGGTCTGTCAGCAATTGATCATTATTTGTCCTGTCTTCTTCTTGGTTTGGAATGGAAGTGTCCAAAGCTTGAAGATCTTCCGATGAGGAAATTGTCGCGCCAAATGTGGCGTAGAAAGAAGTCTGGAACTCTCCTGGCGAGCTAGCGGCACTGTTATCGTCCCGTTTGGCTGGTAAACAAGTCTCATCTTCTGTTTGATCCAGTATTTTTCCATCTGTTTCACCTTGGGGATTTTTGACACGGCTGTCCAATTCCAAATGACCAGTAAACGGATCTCCAACTGGACTCACATTACTCTCAGTTTTTTTAGGAGATATATTCTCAAATGGATCGCTGGGAGATGGTAACGTTTCCTGGCTGAACTGTCCCTCCTTTCTTTCATCAGCCCCGTTCATAGCGTCCGTGTTTTCTGTTTTTTTTCTCGGTTGCGACTGTTTTGTGACATCAAATATGTCCGAATCTGTAGAGGACGTGATCCAGTCTTGACTACTGTTTCTCGCTGACCGACCGTCCGTCAGAGGGACTGAACAAACGTATTCTAACGTATCCTCTGTGTCCGGTGATTCAGATGATGTGATGTCATCCATGGCCGTGCTATCCACCGACTGATTCACTTCCCGTGAGAGAGGCAGTCTTAAGCTTTCGTTCCTTTCAAAACTTTTGGTTACTAAGGACGGAAATTCAAAAGAGTCTGAGACGGATTGTGATAGTATAGAAAAACTTTTACTTCCCTCGGAGAAAGCTCTGCTAGAGATTGGAAACTTTCCATGTTCTGTATCGTTATTTCTACTTCTGTCTTCCTCTCGAATCGCCGCCCATGGATCATGACCGTGGTCCTCGGTGTGTTCATGTCGTTTCACATTTCGCTCGGCAAATCTTTCAGCGATACCCGATAACCCAGAAGATGGCCTGGCCGCCGACGATGATAATGAAGATGAAGACGATATCGGCCACAGCGGCGTTGGCTTCCCGCCAAATTTGGCGTCACGTGAAACCGTTTTAGTTTTGTCCCACGTGACTCCTTGTTTATCGATTTGTTTGTGCGAGTTGTCTCCCTTAATTGAGTTTCTTTTCCCTCCCTCCTCCTCCCCTTCTCCTCTCCCTCTTTCCCCCTCTCTGCCGAGAATCGATTGACTCTGTTGTGGTAGTAGCGGAGGTAGGTTGTATTTAGGCAAATCACCGCCCTCCTCTAGTACGAAACTGGGACTATCCACGCTCGTTCCGGATTTTCCAGGACTCGTAATATCCCTAATAGGATCTGTCTTTTCTATGCCGGACTCTACGTTCACGTCATAAAATCGATGCGGACTTTGGTCGCCAATTGGCGGCGTCTTATGTTGACTACTGGCGCTCAAATCCCTCTTCAAATGAGGGATCTCCTTTTCACGACTTCCATCTTTAGACTCGAGGCTCGAATTACTTTTTCCCCGCTCCGCTTCTACCCCCGAATTGCAACTATTCCCGACAAAACTCCCATCACTCTCATATCGTTTATTTCCTGATTGTGGCGGTGGCAAAGAAACATCGCTTTCACTAACACTTTTACCTCCCTTGTATAACTTATTCTCTCCCCCTTTTTTAACGCTGGATAACTCCCCGCTTTTACCAGTATTGCTAATGTTACTGTTTCTTCTACCGCCGGGAGTTTCAAAATCTAGATAAGACAGGCCGTATTTCTCAGCAATGTCTCGTTTGAAAGGATTAGAGTCAGACAACGATTGGAACTCTTTTGGCGATAGAGGGGATTTTTTTCTCTTTTGTGAGTCGTCCACAGAAACACTAGATGGGGGAGACGTGGCGTTATTTCCCTTTACGTCTCCCAAGGGGAGTAGATCCCAAAATGGATCTACGCACGGGTCTTCTTGTTGGACTTCCTGTCTACCTTTATCCATGGGAATTCACTCGTCATCCGGTGTGCGCCTCCAAATTGATGGGGTTTCACCGATTGCTTATTGTTTATTTATGTACAAATTGATGGGGTTTCACCAATTATTCATCGTTTGTATGGGATTTCACATATTGTTCATTGTTTGTGTCCAAATTGATGGGGTCTCACCGATGGTTCATCGTTTGTTAATTGTGTCCAAATTGATGGGATTTCACCGATTGCCCATTGTTTGATTGTGTCCAAATTGATGGGGTTTCACCGATGGTTCATGGGTTTGTTTGTGGTACTCATGTCACTGGTGGTACTAGTATAACCAACGGTGGTGTGTAATTTATAGATAGGTACGCGAGTTGCAGCCACGATTACGACATGGGAAATGGCCCTGTGTTCCAAAATAACGGGCTACAATACTCACGTGTTAGTGTTTCACTCCTACTCCGTTGTTATGGCTGGGGATTCTGGGTGAAGTGAGAAACAAAATCTGATGAAGGGTAAATATGACATTAAACGCCTTTTTTTTTACTTCTCGGAGGATGGGCTGATCACCTGCTTGTATTAATTAACACGTGGCTCTTAGAGTCTATTGTATATACATCTGTTCTTCGTAGTATGTCGAATGGGCAGAGCATCTACACAGAGGTCAAGATTATTTACGTTGAAGATCCAGGTTTGGATCGAGACATGAATAAACTGCGATAGAATAGCGTCAAGTCCCCGGTTAGCTGCCGCAGCAATGGGGGTTCGAGTCCCATCTCACTGAACAGTAGGGCCTCTACCGCCCTTATTATATATTTCCTCTGCATATTTATCTCAACATCAACGTCAATGTCAATGAGACGTTGTAGAAAAGCGAGGAGATAGAATGAAGAGATTGAATGGAGAGAGGGAATGAATGAAATATCTCGTGGAAAAATATAGAAGAAGAGGAGTATGAGAAACAGGGCGGGAATTGGAGAGCGAAGAAAAAGAATGACGAAGAAAAGAAGACGTGGTAGTGCTGATGGAGAAGATGAAGACGTTAAGGGATTAAGAAGAAAATGATGACGATAACGACGACGACGACGGTGGTCACATTCAGAAGCAAATAAGACACAAAAACAACATGCATGATATTTAACAAGGATGGAAAGAAAAGAAAGAGGAGGAATACAAGTTGAACAGACAATAATTAAGAAAACACAGGAGAGAAAGACACAGCATACTCAATGCAAATGACATGGCTAATTATATAGACTTACCATACAACATCCATTCTCTTCATCTCCAGTGGCTCATCCGCAGACAAAAAATAATCCTTCAAAATCCATGCAAAATATGAAAGTAGTCCCTTTCCGAATAATATCCACAGCACAGAGGTAAGCGCAATAATCCATACACAGAAATGAAAGTAGTCCGTTTTGAAAATTATCCACTGCACGGCAGTATGCGCAATAATACCACTGTAGTAGAACAGCCGTGCTTGTGCCAATCACTTGGGAACGGCCCTACAGACACATCCGCCGAATTTATGAATATTGTACACACAGAGTTTCATATAGGCTAGTCCTCTGTTCCGTGACAGAAATGGGCAGCGGAGGAAAGGACGAACTGTGTGAATGAATAGTTAACTAGGGTATGGAGGGATATAGGAAATGAATCGTTAACTAAGGAGAAGAATAATTAGTCTGGACAATATCATTGGACTGGACAAAGGAGGAAAGGGACAGCATATCGTAGCAAAACATTGAAGAACGCGCTGTTTTATTTACCTACAGAAATAATGATGATAATGATGATAGTAATGATAATAATAAAAATAATAAAAATAATAATAACAGTCATTATCAGTATTATTATCATTATTATTATCATTATTATCATTATAAAAATGGTGAAGATGATGATGATGATGATGAAAATAATAATAATAATTATAATAATGCCGCCCAAAGTGGTAAATTCTCCGACTTCTTACCTAGCTAAGGAGGTGACCACAAGGGCTACATTAATTTGTTTATTGATCTTGATTGTGATTTATACTGCCCAGTGTATTGCTCATGGTGTCTATAAAGAGTTTGGGACACAGTGGGCTGATCACCTGCTTGTCTGAAATTCTTTGATCCAGAGGATGTCCAACCCTGTGTTCAGCCATGCTTGGTGGTTGGGGTGCCTGGATTTATACCGGGTATCTTGTGTATCTTTTATGGC
>JARBEQ010247325.1:0-11443 GCA_030265355.1 Tritonia tetraquetra | reverse complement strand
GAGCGTCACATTTTTAGGTGTTGCCCAAGTTTTGGCCATAACAATATTTACTGTTGCCTTGTTGGTAAACCCCTCAGTTATAAGGAAACTGAGCAGATCTTGCCACATTAGGCGAGTTGGGGTAGTACGTCATCATTATAACTCTCTGGCGTATTTTTCGTCGCTTTAAAAGCGACCTCTCTGACTTATGTATCGCTTTGTCAGATGCAGCCACATATTTCATAGTATGTGTCTTTTTAGGATTTAACGTTAAAGTTAGTTATACGCCTTTGTCAACATATTATAGGTCATATCAAAGGCGGGACCTCCGATTTATAGCCCATGTTCGATATGACTCGATTCCTTTTAGAATAGAACTCGAGATTCGAACCCAGGGCCTTCTGCTCACGAAACAAAATCGTTACTATTAAGCCACGAAGACCCCTTTCTAGGATTTTATTAGCAAGTAAAATATGAAAGTATAGCGAGAAACAATACAGACCTCAAATGATGATAATATGGTCCCAAAATGTTATCAATAATAAAAAAATGACGTAATCAATGAATGACGTAATTAATGAATGACGTAATCAATGAATGACGTAATCAATGAATGACGTAATCAATGAATGACGTAATCAATGAATGACGTATTCAATGAATGACGTATTCAATGAATGACGTATTCAATGAATAGAAAACGGAAGTATTTACAATCGCCATACCAAATATTGGTCGGTAAAAGGATTTTTTCAAGTTCGAAAAGTTTTTACTCCTTTTTTAACACATAAAGTTCATACCAAAGGCAGTTCAATAGAACTTGAGAAGATTTCACGGGAAACTCCAATACAACCACCCCCCCCCCCCCCTCTGAAAGATCCAGAAAAACATCCTGCACAAGTTGGGACTCGAACCCAGACCTCCACATCCAAAGGCAAGTGGCTTAACCACTGTGGTAGGGACGGCCCGGTTAAAGGGTTTGAATATTCTGTAATCTTTGGCAACGAATTTCATACATTTGTTCTTTTGATAACAATTAATATAATGATATATTATGAATGTTATTATTTCCTCATTGTAGTTTTTGGAATGTTAGATTTACATCACAGATGAAGGGTAAATAATAATAATGATAATAATGAAATAGATTATAATTTCAATAGTGAGTGACGTAAAGGGGAGGATCCATTAACAAAACCCTCCACAATAAACAAGGTTAAGTTTATTAGTTTGAAGCTTGTTAGGTAAAGTAAAAACGAGCGCTTACTATGGCGCAACCCCCCCCCCCCCCCCACCCTTTTTGTGGGCACCGTGGGCTCTCAGTCACTGTGAGGGTGTAAGAATAGTCCCAACGTGAACCTGTCTGTCGTAAGAGGCGACTAAAAGGTATCCACAGGTTGTTGGAGTTACTGGCCCTGCAGGTTGGGGGTTGTGGCGGGGAGTTAGCAGCCCTTCCCATGCAGAGTCATTAGTACGTTAGACACACGTCAACAAGAGAATAAGGCGGATATCCACGAATGTCTTCCAGCTCTATGCACTTCTCCAGATAGGTCATATGAAAAGCTCTATGCACTTCTCCAGATAGGTCATATGAAAAGCGAGACAGTGCATTTTGCAAGGTTTCGTTGAACCACGACAGGACATTTTACTCCTGGCCTCCCTAGAGAATACACGGTGTCAGCTGCTTGTAAGGCGCTTCTGTGCTAACATTCTGACAAACGCTTTCAACACAATGAAGTCATACCGGAAGCGAGATCATATATCATCATCGAGATTCCTCGCGATTCCATAGGAGAGAAGATACTTACAAACTCGGAATATTCCAGATGGAAAATAAAATCGTTCTGGGTCACGATTCGAACCTCAGACTAACGCATCCGTCCGTCTCGTGTCAATACCGACTAGGCCAACGTTCGACCCTTCGTCCTAAATCAAAGACACAACTATTTTCTCAATCATTAATTTCACTTTGAGTGTAGACTCTCAATGGGAGATCCATTCGATTCGAAGCCAGAGTCCCGACTTGGAACAGACTTGATTTTAAAAACAGTCGAATCCATCGTGTCTGGAATAATGGGATTCGTCTCGAAATTCGTCTCGACTTTCAAATCCTCAAAAAGTCTCATTTCTTTCTCAGCACGTTCTATTGTTTTGAAATTCGACTTTCCAATTGTGTTTCCCGAACCCCCCGATGTTATATCTCGTCCCTTCGTCTTCCCCATCATGGATTCATTGATATCGAGAATTGTAAGATTCTTCTCAGACTGGATCGAATTCGAGCACAGCTTATCTTCACGATTTCCGCTGGGTATATTGTCCCTTCTTTCATCGTTGTTCTCGTCGATAACATCATCAGGGTTGTGGGCTTCTCTCCCCGAGATACTGGTAAGGAAAGCATTTCTAGATTTCGTTTCGTTTTCCCCGACAGTTACATTCACGTTTTTACAATGCCTATTATTGTCGTGACCTTTGACCCCTACAGCCGGTGAGTGGTTCGGCAAAAGGTTATTTGTATTATGTCCTGCGTGTCTTTTTACAGGTAAGGTCAGGTGAGTTTCCGGGGGCGTTTCAACTCGATTGAATTTTGGTATAAGATCTAAATATGACAATTCTGGATGTGAGTCGTCGGTCGAGGAATAATCAGACCTGAACGGAAATGACGGTTCTTTAAATGTGTCGTTCAAAAGAGCCAGGTTTGGGCTGAGGAAGTTTGACCGCTGGGTCCGTCTTGTCCAGAGCCCCGACGTGGTCTTCTTCGGGAGTGACCAATGTTTGCTTTCCTGGCTAGCTTCTCTCTCACTGCCGTGGTCATCGTCGGACAGCGCTGTGAGTGATCCCATGTGTAAATGGTGGTCGTTTGAATCGACTGTAATGTTTTCGTGAAATGGTTTTGATTGAGTCACGCTCGTCCATGTATCATCGACGCTGGGAATGTCGTCGCTCGGTTGTTGAACTATCACCCTGGGCCTCGCTTTGGGGTCTTTGACTTGCTTGGGGCCGTCCTGGGAGTAGATCACCCCTCTGGTTATAGACAGTTGAGGTCGGTGCTGGGCTACAGGGATTGGGTTTGATATAGGAGTGCATGACGTCATAGTTTCTTTTAGATTTTCGGGCGAGGTGTTTCCGCCAGAGAAAATATTGAAAGTGCCGATTTTGACGTCATCATCATCAATGCTGTCTAACGCAAGTCTCCCCATTGCTAGATCGCGTTCTCGGATATCGAAATCACCGTTAGTGCACAAGGCACTCGTTAGACCAGAGTCGCTGTCACTTCCTGTTGACGACGACACTCTCTCTTGTTCATGAAGACGGAGTAACGAGTCTCTGGATCTAAGTTTCTTCCCGGCTGGTCCGCGCACTTTTCCGCGCGGTGCATCGGGAAAACCGTCCTTTGCATGTTTAACGTGACTCTTGTCTTTAGTGTAGACACTGCACGGTTCACTATCCGACGATTGAGAGAACATTGTCTGGACAGATACTCTCGGAGACTTTTTGCTGTTTGAATCACGATCCGAGTTAGTGATTGCTTTTTCCGAAAATGAAAATGGGTCCTGATTTGACGAATCATCGTCGCCCGTGTCAGAGTTTGTAACTCTATAATCACCGACAGAAAAGGTTACAGTGGATAGGTGACCGCTGTCATTTGAATCGGGAATCGTATTCTTTATTTGAGGGGGCGGCTTCGAGGAATACATGTTTAGAACGGTTCTCTGCGATATCTCCGTGTTCAGACTACAAACACACACCAAGGCTGAATTGCTGGTGCGTTCTTCTTTGAAAATCCTTTTCTCGATTGTGGGAGTCGTTTCTTTTCCGGGTGATTCAACTTTTTGTTTTAAAATAGAATCGGGATTTTCCCAAAAGAGGCTTGCGGACTCAACTGGCGACGGATCTGTTGGTGAATTTTGTGGTGAGAAAACTCGTGGGATCTCTTGAGAAAAATTTGAGGGTCGTAGAACTGATTCACCTGGGATGTCACGTGTGGCAGTTTCAACATGAGTTTTGGACACGTCATTTCCGGTAATATTCGAAAGTTGAGAATTCAGGATTCCGTTTGGGCTGGTTTTTTCATGAGTATTCAGCAAACTGGAAATGTTGGTTGCATTCTGATGTAACACTGTGTTAAAATCAGGGGTCGTCGAAAGAAAGAACCGCTCCACCATACTTCCCTGCATATCCCGTGACCTTTGACCCCGCTCCACAATACTTTCCTGTACGTCCCGTGACCTTTGACCCCGAACAGATTCGTGTCTAACGACGTTTACGCTTTCGTCACTCTGGGTATCTTCCTCGGGAATTTCCGATAACGGGTAAGGAGACGTCATTTTAGAGCCATACTCACCATGACAACGGTCACTCATGTTTTCCATGTTTTTAAAAAGGGCGATAACCTCCATTTCCTCCATGGTGCTTGAATCGTCTGCTGTACATAACATATCGATGGTGGCATTACGTTCAGAGTTGTCTCCCATTTCTATGGACAGCACATGCGCATTGGGGACTTTAGTCTCTGTAGGTTTCTCTAGGTCAGGACAAAGAAAAGCGGTAAAATCGAGTCCTTGTCCTGAATCTTCCGACATTTCAATTTCATTATTATTAAGTAAAGAATCAAATTGAGCATTTTGGAAGGTAATGAGAAGGTGTTCCGGTTTACAGTCGGATGTGGGGAATTCCATGGTTCCAGACAGTTGGTCAGAAGAGTTTGAGTGCTTGTCAGGTGTGCCTTCCTCGCTGGAATCAGTATTCAGGTGTACGTCGTTGTTCTTGGACCACCAGGTGTATGTCTTATCCACGGGGTCACTTTTCATTGCGATTAGATATCTAGGCGATGTGTGACAATGGTTTGGGCTGGAATTATTGTCATTCCTTTTGGAATCCCCAGTGTCCAGTGATGACGATAAAGGGTCAAATATTGATATGCCGGGGTCAAGACCATCGGGTTCCGTATCTATAAACGTTTTGTGTGATGCGAGATTAGAGGTAAGTATACGTGTTTCATTATCTAAATGGTCATTTTCTTTTTCGTCGAGGACGTCCGGGTACAGCGTGTCATTGGAAACGTCATCATTAGCCATAACACTTGTTATCCCTCCTTGTGATGTACCTAATTGCTCTTGATATGATATTTCAGGAACGCTGTCTATACTGTCAATTAATTGAATATCTTCAGAATGTTCTGTTCTGTTCTGGCCATCACTCATGTCTGCGTAATGTTCTATGTTCTTTGCCTTCCCCCAAGCCCATGTTCTACGAACAGACGTCTCATCAAAGGATGGACTCATCGACTGGCTTATCTCACTACAGTCCGACATTTGTAACAGATCATACTTTTCACCTGGGACTTCAAGACAATCTTTTCCATCCACCCCAAACTCTTCCCCGTGGCTGTCCAGTGACGTCTGACTTAGACTAGGAGTCAGACGGTTTTGGGTATCACTGTAACTGCTATCACTGTCTCTACGGCATGGTTTGGGCAGAAATAGTAAGGCTTCGATCTCGTCGATATCCTGCGCCGCTTCAGAACCAGCCACAGATCGATCGCTCAAAGCATCTACGCCATGGATGTAACAAGACTTCCCGGATTCATTTGTCGGGGTACGGTGAAGTCTGTCAATTTGAATGGCGTTACCTCGGCGCACGTACAAACCATCCCAGTTGGAATCAAAGCACGAGGAATAAAAATCTACACCCACTGGTAAATGACAACCTCCCGCAGTTAGAGTATCAGACTGTTTCGATTCTAAGGACGTTCTGGAGTATTCAGAAGATAGGTTGGACAGCTGCGTTTTTTGGAGGTCATCGACTGAGCTTAAAACACTGACTTCGGTGAGGGAATCACGGGACGACGACATTGGGAACTCGGAACGGTCAGAATTTTGGTCAAAACTCGGATCGTTCTCAACTCCAGGTTTTGGATTCTCTTCATGGTTTTCTTCATGACTTAAGAATGTAATGATTGGAGATTTAACGTTGGTATATGACAAGAATTTTGTGTCATCAAAGCTACTCGATCTCTTGGGAATAAAATCGTCCGTTGTAAGAAATCCCCCGGCGGGTGCTGATCTGGGCGATATAGGAATCGTTTGGTCAAAGGCAGGGTATCTGGCTTTTCCTTGACCATCGGGTGATAAAGGGATTTGGAGGGAGTCTTTCTGTCGTAAGGACATTTTTGAATTTATATCCGATGTGCTTTTCCCCTTTACCATGGTGCCAGGGCGCCTCCTACTTCCACGCGGGAACAGTTTTGGTGGTGACCCCAGTAAGCCGCCATTTCTATCGGTGTAGATAGTATCTTCATTGTCAAATGGTTTCTTTGGGTCATTTCCTTGATTCAAGCACGGGATGGTTGGGCTTGCAGGTGTTGAGTCTCTATCCTTTGAATTGTCTGCAAGTGGGAAACTATCAAAGAAATGCACTTTCGAATTGCCCGACGCGTAGGATGGTGATAGGAATAGGTTACTAGGACTCTTTCTAAAAAGGTCAGGGGTCGCCTCATCGTCATACATTCCGTGACAAGGTCTGAGGTAAGCAGACATCTCTTTATCCATATCGAAAGTGTGGCCGAGAGTTTTGTACTGGTTTTCTATATTAGTACTTTCTTGTCTAAATGGATTCTTCGTGTCTCTTTCCCCAACAATGTAATTCACAAAAGGGTTCGTGCTACTGTATGTTGTATTGCTATAGGGCGATCGCTGTGTGCCATGATCCGGCACAATCGGAGTGTCTGGGACTTTGTCCTCAATTTTTTGGTTTTCAGAAATTAAATTTTGATTTGGTTTGGGAAATGAGTGTGAGTGAGTTGATGTTTTGGTTGTGGTGGACATTGAAGGCTGCGAGAAATCAGGACGTAGATTTGAAACTAGATCTTTTCCCTTCATTTTGCTGTCAATATATTTTCCCTTTATTTTGCTGTCAATATCTTTTCCCTTCATTTTGCTGTCAATAGCGTTGAGTTCAATTTCAATCAAATCCAAAGTGTCGTCCACGAGTTGGAACTGGTTGGAGGTTGTCCCGGCGTCTGAGTTGTCGGAAATGAGTGTGTCGTAAATTACATTGTTATGCTCGTCGCCAATCAAGCAAATAACTGTATTGACACCTTTTGAGCTGTCCTCAAATTTCGACAATTTCGACTGACTTAGGAGCTGACTATCAACGATCAACTTCTCATCACCAGTCTGACATGACACTTCGTAGCTAGGTATTCGCGTTTGAACAAATTTGTTGAACTGGGCGACACCTGGCGTATCAATATTATTCCCGAGAGAACACTGGATTTCTCTGTCGCAGGCTAAGTAGTACTTTTCGCCAGTGTCCCCAGACGATGGCTGGATAAACGTGTTATGGATTGATAGGTGAGCTTGCACCCCTCGACTAATCTGTTGAACTTTCCCTGTCCTGTCACTGCTATCGGCTGGGACTAGGTACGATTCCTCAGAAGGAAAAAATAACGTAGGCGAATGCTGGTCTGATGATCCCGTCGACTGACAAAACGTCTCATCATGCAAGACACAAAATGGACTTTCTATATTTGTTAATATGCTCCCCACAGGTCTAGGCTCTAAGTCTAGCCTAACACGGTATGGAAATTCATTTTGGTCCGTCTCAGATTTTTCAGATAAATGATCGTCGTTAGTATTGAGAAAAAGACGAGTATCTTCTTTTCTGGGCGATTTGAAGGCTGACTTTGACGACCCAGGACTGGAATGAGCACTTATAGGCGTGTGGTTTCCCTGGATGTCTGAAAGGGACAAGACTGTGTCGTATCTTGGGGAATGGTGAGACCACTGAGTGTGATCGAAACAACCACAGTGGTGGTGGTGGTGGTATTGGCAGTGACGATGGTGTTCCAAACGGTGATACTCACAACAGTTGTGATGTGGTTGGTGATGTGGTTGGTGGTGTTGGTGGTGTTGGTGGTGTTGGTGGTGTTGGTGGTGTTGGTGGTGTTGGTGGTGTTGGTGGTGCTGGTGGTAAGAACAAGTGTGACAATGCCAAGCATCGTGTCGAAGACTTTGATCCTGTGTGACATCTTTATGGTTGTGACTTTGCAAATACGCGTCGTGTGTGTTCTCAGCCCCCCTATACGAGTGTGTTTGGTCCGCCCCCCTATACGAGTGTGTGTTATCATGCAAGTAAGAGACTGGTGACAGTGATGCCCGCGATTTCCGAGGGGACAACTTTGGAGATCGAGTGTGTCTTCCACGATGAACACGTTCACATTTGTCTTGTTGGTTCAATGACGGAGACTGGCGTGGTGATGTTCCGTTTGAGTCTACCGACCGGTTTCTTTTATAATCTGGAGACGGTGTTTTTCTAACCTTTCTTTCCTGTCTTTTAAGCTTCCTTATGGCCAGTGCGTCAGACGAAGAGTGGTCTAATGATGACCCTGTGTAGGTTTCAGGAATGTCCAAGCTATTTTCCAACGGTTTATGATGTTGGTTTTTATCGGAATCAGCAACACACGTAGAATGCTCGTGTGTGTTGTTACGTAGGTTTGGTGTTTTGATTGAATTTGTCGTAATGACGACGTTGTTTCCGCAATGGTCACATGACACGTAGTCACAGGATCCCCTGTCATCAGGGATGTGCTGCTCGAGGTCTTTGGAATAACCCGACCCGTCTTCAGTGTCCAGACTGTCCTGTTGGTTGTCCAGGCCAACCTCGATGACCGTCACAGGGGATTGTGGGATTGGGGACAAGGACATGGAGGAACATCTGGAGGATGGTATACTCAGATGGCCAGATTCCGATTCTGATCGAGACAACGAGCTGTTGGTGATGGGGTCACTCGTCCCCCCATCCACATCTTCCAGCACGATGGAAACCATCGCCGGTTCGATATTTTTAAGCATGGCCCTTCCCGATTTTCCCTGATTTCCAGACGATGAGGACCCCTGTTGGTTCATGATGTCCGCTACTTCCATACTATCTGTAGAAAACATAATAACCTCCTTTTCGCCTGAGAGAGATTTCTCTTCTGGTGCCTTCTTTTCCTGTCTGACTAATTTCGCCCCTTTGTGTCGTCGACTCGGGGACTTGGGCGCTGATTTTGAAGGCGATTTGGGGGAATTCTTAGCACATGCTTTGGGCGATCCTTTTACCGGAGTAGACAGGTTTTTCAGTTTTTCATCGACGTCATGTTTAGCAATATTATTCTGGTTTGACAGCATCCGCCATCTACGTCCGTCCGAAGAGTCACTAATCGATTCGCTTTCAGATAAGTTACTACTAAGCACGGACATCTCTGAGTTGGATCCCGTGCTCTTTGCGCTGTTTGACATGACGTCAGAGATAAACATTTGGAGTTTGGCTTCTTTGTCAAAGGGATCGACTCCTGGTACCCGGCAGCTTTTCTCGTCTTCCTCTGAGAGAGTTTCTAGAAACAAGGGCAATGACTTTTGGCGGGAATGAGCGAAATGTTTAATTCGCATCTCGTGTGTATCTCCTTCGACACTCGCATTCGTAGACAAGGCGCTGAGAAAATCGGTAATTATGCGTTTCTTGGCATCCTGACCATTGTTATAGGGAAGAAAATTGGCGGCTTCGTCGAGTTGAGAAGACGAAAAACTATCTTGCCGAAAAGTTGAATTCGACCTGTAACTCATTTCGTTTACTGGTTTAAACGTTTGAGCTTGTTCGGTGTCTTTGGTGGTTGGAGACTTTTCTGGGTTGTTCTCTTTGCCTTTGTCTGTGTCCTTGGTGTCCTTGGTGTCCTGTTCCCAGGCCCGTTGGTATTCTTTGGCCTGTGCCACAGACAATTTAGAATACCAGTCTCGGAGAAAACGTTCCGGTAAAAAACCTTCTTTGCCTCCGAATCCAAGGCCCATCAGCACACGTTCCGCGTGACTGGTTGAAAACGGATGGACGTACGGACTGAACGGGTCGGTCGGGGAGGCATTACTCTCGAAACTTCCGCTTTTGTTGATTGAATGCGAAGGCAAAAGCGTTCTAAGACGAGGATGCTGAGCTATTTCCCCAGAATACAACACGTTGTCATGCAACTGGTTCCCCCCGTTAGAGGCATCACGTAACACCTCTGGGTTGTTTTTACTTTGGTCTTGAGAAGTTGATTTCACCGACGCACTGGCCTTTACTTGTTTACTGTCACAGGAATCACGACCTCTATTCGGATTACTTACTATAGACGTGTTGTCTTCATCGTCAGGAATGATAAGATCTCTCCGTCTCCGTCTCTGCTGGCCGAGCATCATTGTAGGGTGCTCAGATGACGAATAAGTCTTGTCACTGTTACCCACTGCTCCGTCGGTACTTCTGCTGTCATCATAATATCGGCTACCGCTGAAGGAGGAGGCATTATCCGAGGACACGGTCGATTTTCGACCCCTGGCCAGCATGGGCGTGTGAGATGATTCTTTGCTGTTCGCAGCGTCCCAGTCAGCTACCTGCTGGGCGAGTTTGCGCAGGTGAGTTCTATCAGCCGCCCCGAGATTGCTCTGGCTGCTAAAGTCTTCCAAAAAATCCATCAGCTTCTTGGCCAAAGCCATGTCGCGGTTCGATGAACTGCTGGCTTCGCTGGAACCAAAGTTGGCGCTCGATGGATTCGTGGATGTGCTGGTAGTCGAGCTTTGGCGGGAGATGTGTCGCTTGTACAAATCTCTGCCTCCACCAACTCCACCTCCTCCACCAACTCCACCTCCTCCACCAACTCCTCCTGTTCCAATTCCTCCTCCACCTTTTCCAAATCTACCTCCTCCTCCTCCCCTTCCTCCCCCTCCTCCTTTAGTTCCGAGCGGATATTTTCGATCGCGTTGGAAGGAATCATTAGACGACCTTGACAGATTCAGGGATTCCACCTCGTCGAAGGTCGACCCCGAAGAGGTAGCACTCTGCAAGTTTCTGCCGCTAGTCCTGCTGCCCCAGAATGCATCATCCCAGTTGTTTCTCTGGCTGGAGTTTGACCCCGATGACCTCCATAGGCCTGTTAGGTCGTCGCTCGTGTAGTGTTTTCGGAGACTGGGGAAATCAAATGTTTGGAAATGGATTCAAAATTATATGAGAGAAAAACAATGAACACAAAATATACCTAATGACGTCATACTTTACATCGTTTTCAATTCAAAACGCGGTAAATAAACACCATCCTAACAAAGTATCAATAAAGGCAACCCCCCCCCCTCCCTGTGTGTGTGTGTGTGTGTGTGTGTGTGTGTGTGTGTGTCGGTATATGAGTATTACTAAGCTATTATTTACACTGAGCACAATAACACTTTGAAACTGGAACCTGCAAAAAATATAATGTTTTCCTTCCATCACCAAAAAGACACATTGACATAGGAAAAAAAATCATTGACATGCGGTAAACCGAGTCTTTCTCTCTCCTTATCTCTCTCTCTCTCCATCTCTCCCTCTCTCTATCTCTCTCTCTGTCTCTCTCTCTCCCTCTCTCTCTCTCTATCTATCTCTCTCTCTCTCTCTCTCTCTCTCTCTCTCTCTCTCTCTCTCT
>JARBEQ010247324.1:886-20602 GCA_030265355.1 Tritonia tetraquetra | reverse complement strand
TCTATGCGCTTTACAATGACACATTTACCCCTGGCAGGCCCACAACATTCTGATTACCTTCTCAACTCCCTGAGGAGCATACAGTATGAGCTGCCCGTTAGACGCATCAGTACTAGCATTCTGACAAGATCTTTCGCTGCCTTCGGCCAGGTACTCATTCGCACCTGAGTCGAGTGAGGTAAGCAGAGTTAAGTGCCTTGCCTAAGGGCACAGCGCCCGAGTGGTCACCCATCCAAACACTGATCACAGTCAAAGTGGCTCCACTATACTGACAGGTGCTATCCATTCGACCACCGGCACCTCTATGCGCTTTGTATAGTTTACCCCCGGCAGACCATAACACTCCTGTATCCTTCTCAATTCCACGAGGAGTAACAGCATGAGCTGCCTGTTAGGTGCTTCAGGACAAGCATCCTGACAAGATCGTTAGCTGCCCTCAGCCAGGTACTCATTCACACCTGAGCCGAGTGAGGTAAGCAGAGTCAAGGGCACTGCGCCCGAGTGGTCACCCATCCAGATACTGATCATAGTCAATGTTGCTTGGCTACACTGACCCATTCAGCATGCTATTCCGTTGATCACCGGCGAGTGACAAGTGACAAAGTCACTTTCTAGACAGACACTTGTCTATCACAATTAACTTTCCCAACTCTCTGGTGAGAATCGGTCAGTGCGCATTTCTACGCCTCATCGGTCAGTGCCCATTTCTACACCTTATTGGTCAGTGTCCATTTTTACGCCTTGATTGAGTGAGGCAATCAAAAGCGAAGTTTCTTGCCCAAGAGAAATGACGTGTCTGGAGCAATGACCCTCACTATTTCAACACAAAAATGTTATCTAAAAGGCAGGATGTTCCACTGAGCTCTTTTACAATAAGCAACATATAAAATTGGTGCGAGAGATGAAATGTCATAAATAAATCTTTTGTAACCGTGTTTAGACTTGGTCAATCTTCTGTCCTACTTTACATCCACAACTACTCCTTAAATACATCTTTAAAAAACCCAATAAATACCACTATCACTATGTCCTTACATGCATATGGCTATCATTGTTATCATTATACAAAACTGTTATAGGGTGGTTGAATACATGGATATAGAGAGTGAGTTGTGGGTGAAGCGGCTGGGTAGAAATTGTACATTGAATAATGATTGAGAAATAGTATTGGTAATCAAAGCCACTGACTACCTGACTGCTCATATGGGAAAATGCCTTTAAATCCTGGAGAGAAGGAACCACAACTGATTATACAACAAGGTTCTCTTTGAACAATATCAACTCTATCATGGCCAGAGAATACAATAAAATGATTTGTCTTCATTGTTATGGCATACAGAAATTTTTTTTTTCTTTCCATGTCAAAATCACTTTTCAACTAATCTTAATAAGGCATAATAAGATTTTTTTTTCAAATCTCAAATCTGCCAACATAAAACTCTCTCACACGCACAACAACAAAAGACCCACAAAAAAACCCCCACAGCATGACACCCACGACAATATCAAGAGCAAAAACAAAAATATCTCTATATATAATACAATTTCAAAAAGAAACAAATCAATAGGACAGTGACCTCTTTTTCTTTAAAAACAACTGGTTTCATTTTTCCCCCTTTCCTCTCACCCATTCAAAAAGACTGCTGAAAATTCTAAAACTACAGATGATTTGTGATAAACTGAGGATCTTTTTGACTTGAAAACCAAAGGAGTGAAACATAACACGGTTTGAATTTGAATCAATGAGACAATGTCAGTGGTGTGAAAATGAGGGCCAAGAGCATGTGTGTATGTTTATTGTGAGAGAGAAGAAGGAGATTGGTGAGGCTGAAGGGGGAGAGGGGGGACTGGGGTGAGAGGAAGTGTGGATGAAAGACACATTTGATGATGCCACTATTCAAAGGCTGTCTGGAATGTTTACACCGTGATGCCAGCACAGGGCCACAAACAGAAACAACACAACACGTGGAGAATAAATAAATGTAGTAATAGTGGAAAATAACAACACACCTATACAGGTTCCCTTGGTGGTGACACCTGCGCAGGAGAAAGTACTGCTACTACTGCCACTATTGCTGTTAATGCTGTTGCTGGGTTGATCCATAGGTCGTCCGTGGGCTCCTCGGTTCTGTGTCTGGTGTGTGGACGTGCCCATCATCACTAGGGTCCACTCTTTCAACTCGGCTGCAAGGAGAAGATAAATGGCAAAAGGAAAAAGATGGGATGGGGTAAAATTAATATCACTCTCATGACAGCATCTTTGTGTGGTCTCCCTTTAAACAGAAAGAAACATCATTATTTTGTATTTCATGGTCGCAAAACTCGACAAGTCTCTGCTTCATAATCATAAATAATTTTACAATGTTTAAATAGAAAATGAAAAAAATATATTCTGCACAGAGTATCACTTCTTTCATGTTTGGAATTTTAAAAATCTTATGCTTGGAAATTAAAAATCCTTATAAGAAGTTATAGACACTTTATAAACAATAATTGTCATTAATAAAACATGACTTGAGTAGTAATTTAGAAAAAATGAAAATACTTCTGACAGATCTTCATGAGGTTGATTGTTAAATTGCAATGTTTCAAAAATACATTAAAATTTAATTTGAAACAAATAAGAAACAAATAACAACAACCTAAAAGCCAAAAAACAATAAATATATAAAGAAACTACACCACAACATATTATGCTTGTACATAAACACAATAAAATCATAATTACCTTCTCTCATAATATATATTATATTAACAATCATTGATATCATTTTTATCATTTTTCTAAAAGGGCCCAAATCAACCACCCCTATTGCCCAGAGGGTGAAAAAGAAATATATAAAAAAGATTACAAAAACAAAAATGAACACATTTTTTTCTGAAAATGCCAAATCATTATTTACCTTTAAAATCAATCTCATTATCATCATCACTTTTACACGCAATAAAAAAACATGTTAATCAAAATCATAAAAACAATATTCAAAATATGGAGCAGAAAATTTCATACATCTCACAAATTAGAATGATTTTTCAAAAATGAAATTTGCAAAAAGTTCAAGAATATCTGCCATTGATATATCATGCAGCATGCCCTTCTGATAAGAAAACAATTCAATACTCATTTCAATACATACATAGGTTGGTAGAGGAGAAATAGGGGAGGCAAAGTCACAAACACAATCATGGTCATATTACCCTGCTGAGAAATAGTAAAATAATAAATAGACATGACTAACACCATGAGAATCAAAGAGCAGGCACATCACAAAAAAAAAATAATTATTCTATCACTTTGATGCCTTCCTGCTTGTCCTCAGAGGAGTCAAATAGACAAAACTAGCACAAAATCTAACCTAGCAACCACTGACTGAAACAATCAATGAAATAGAAGATTGCCTAATCTATCCATTTCTCTGTCATAGTCAATTACTTCTAGCAAACAGGCCTGCCATTTGTAGATTCTATCAAATTATAACACTTAGAAAAAGGATCCCAATAGAGAGAAAGAAGAAAACTAACTTTAAAAAAAACCCAACATGACAAACTCTCACAAAGATAGTAAAAATAGGGACTATTCCTGAAAAAAATTAGCCCAAAATGGCAAGTTTAGGTCACCTTTTGTACGTACTGGCTGTCTTGACCATGGCAAGCTACAATGAAAATCTAATTCTCTGCAAAAAGGAGGTCTGTACAGGCTGTTCACTATTCATCAACTTACAATGACAAGAATTCAGTTTACAGGTTTTAAAAGGGACAAATTCAGGTGTTTCTCTAGGCTCTGTTAAATCTTTTTGAATTGAAATGGGTCTTCTACACATAACAGATAATTGTTTTCACATTGCCAATACTCTGTTACAACAAATCTCTTACTGTTTTCATAACTCAATCATCCCTTGGAGCATAATCAAAAAAATGACATACCCAATTGTTAACTACCCAAACTACCACAATGTGTTTGTAGTTTGATATCATCTATCCTAGGGGCCTACATATCATATCTTTGCTGAACAAGTGTTTTCTCTACATGTCAAGCAAATTCTAAACTAAAGACAGAATTAGATAACTTTTATGTAATGTTTCATGAACAAATGGAAAAGTAGCTAAAAATTATTTTTTAAGGAAGTAAGATACGTGTACAAAATATAAAGTTTATAAAGTGACTCACTTATATGGAGAGACCTTTCAAAAACAACCTCTAATGAAACTGATCAAATTATTTAAAAATCATGCAACATGTATTCAGAAGCTATTAATAAAGTTTTGAAGCCCTCTATAGTAAATTTGTATCCATTTGATTTCTTTTCCTTTTTATATCAACAAACCTACAAGAAATAATTATCTTAAAGCAGTAACATAATATTTTACTGAATAAATAATTTATTTTCTTCCAAGAACTTACGACTGACTTTTCACTCTCCTCTTAAGTCTCCACTTTGAAAAGGGTAAAATGATCATAACAGGAAAACATTCTCTACTAATTACAACAACTGCTCTACTTGGTGGGGGATCTAAATGGAATTATCATTTTAACTGAAACGTTTTGAAACCAATCATTCACTTGACTAAATCGTATGGTCACATGCAATCAATAAGACAGGATTTATATGTGCATTAAACGAGCAAAGTAATAAGACAAGAGGCAAAAGTAGAGCCGTAGAGAATTTAGGAAAATTCAAGAAGACAAAAAATTCTTAAAAATCATATCATCCATTTTTCAGCGCCGTGGTGATGAAATAACATAAATTCAATAGTTAAGGACTTTTACGCGTGTTTTATCAGTAATATTTGGATAGTGTGGCTTCTACAGCATTACACAACAAGGGATCTTTGGTCAATCATCCTGATCAGCATTCTTCAAACAAAGTGTTTTGTGCTCTGTACTTATGATCATTGCAGCACTAAAGAAATTATTCTTTCCAGTCAGTATGATTTTGATGCCCAATGAGTGGTTGTTGAAACTAATGACTATGAACTTGGATTTCAATAAGGAATTAGCCGGCAAATCTTTTAAAATCAAATTCAAATTTCACCCTGTAGTCTTCATTAGCAATTATAAGATTTCTTACAAATAGTTCTATCTTGTCAATTCTATAAACTTCTTGCATCTTTAACGTAAAAAATAATGATAGCTTATTCTTACTTACTTACTTATCCATTTCCCTTTTACCATTACAGTGTGGGCCAGCACTCGAAATCCAAACCACAGTATACCCATAAGGAGTGTTGTGGCCAGCTCCATGTTCAGCATTGCTGAACACATTGCTGGAAGAACTCTGGATCAGGTAGAAAAGGCAAGCAGGTGATCAACCCACTGTGCCCCGCCTTAAAAGGTAAAGAGTCTGAACATAATTTTTAAAATGCTTTCCATTCCTTATCGTTTCACAGATGGTACAGTGTTCGTGATCAGGGATAGCTATATCAATGTTTAAAGTTGATAAGGAATTTAGAGATTGTTTGAAAAAAAATATAAAAAATTTTTGTGATAATCTCAGGCAAAGGAAATAGTTCTTTGGAATTGACAATGTAATCCAGGTATAATCAATTGATATAAAAATATAATTTTCACTTTACTGAAATATGTTATTTTCTTTTCCATTTGTTTTTGTATTCGCTAATTTTCTTTGCCTAAATGGGACCTGGAATTATCATCTATCTTTCTTACAATTTATTAGCTAATTCATTTTATGGAACATAAAGTCATGGCTACTCTTTTGTTTATAAGAAGGAGAACAGAAAAATAACAGCTACCGTAGACACTATTTTCCTACCATTCAAACATGATGTTCCACACAACATGAGGGTACTGATAAGGCCAGACATAAGAACATACAAACCATGTAAATCAAAGGAAATCTAAAATACTTTCTTCTTCTAAGAATTCAATGGTTTAAGACAAGATAATGGATGAAACCATGACAACATGCAGGGAATTTGGACTGTACCATACAATAGCCATTCACTTTGGAACAAAAAGAATAATAAGAACGGATTACGGGAAAAGATGAGGCAAAATGCATTCTTGATAACATCTAAAAAATAAGAGAAAGAGAAATTGAAAGCACAGCAGACAGATGTGTAAAGGAGGAAGGGGTTAAGTGTTAAGAAGCTGGCTTGCCTGCTGTTAATTGGGGACGCTTCTTGCGGACATACTGAATGGCAGATATGTTGGACTTTTTGGCTAAGGTTTCATACACACACGTATGCTCAGGGTGAAGATTGCGGTGATAGGTTTCATGATAGGAGTCATGGCCGTAGCCGTGACTGGGTTGGGGTGCATAAACCGTGTAATCCTTACGCTGATTGTTGTAGTCTGATGCAGAGTGTGGCCACATCCCACTGTGGTGACCATGATGCCCTCCCCACGGATACATGTTGTTGTTGTTTCTGGACGGAGGACGCTGTGTGGTTGTAGTGGTGGTAGTGGTGGTTGTTGTTGTGGTTGTTCTCACGGTGGTTCTCCTGGTAGTAGTCGGTTTAGGAGTTCTGTAGTAATTGTACCGGTGCTGATATCGGTTGTTTTGGTTGTAGTAGCCATTGTTGTAACCGTTGCTGTTGTCTCTGCTGTTGTAGTCAAATGAAGGGACCTGCACCTGCTGTTGTCTCCATGTATTCTTGTTCCTACCCCTGTTGGCTTTAATAGGAGGGTATGGTCTAGGGCTGCGGACTGAGGTGGGGCTCTTTTTGGCCGGGGAATCAGTGCCATACAGTACCAATACCCAGTCTCTCAATCTCACTGGACGCACTGGAATAAAGGAGAACGATGGAGAGAGATGGAGAAAAAATATAGAAAAACAAAAATCATAAGCATGGTGCTGATATTACAAAACAAGAATTTTCACAAGTACAACATTTATTTAGAAATACAAGACTTACTGAATGACTACAAGACAAGAGGTGGATGGAAATAACAAAATGAAATCTAAGTCTTCATCACAAAAGAACATATAATATACATAACTAAACCCTTTTACAACATACAGGACCTCCATATTTTACAGGGCAGCAATAAAAACGCTTTGTTTGGGATACAAAAACACACATTTTTTAGGAAAACGACCTGGACAAAGAAAGGAAAGCATGGAATAAAATTCTAAAGATCAAAGTTTTTTTCGCCCTTTTCAACACATAAAGGTCATATTGAAGGCGGTTCTTAAGAAATTGAGAACACATGAATCTCAAGGGCAGAGCCATGAAAACTCTGAAAGAACCAGAAAAAAACCCCCACGCTAGGTGGGCTCAACCTGGTACTCTGCGTCCGAAGTTGAGTGACTTGTCCACTGAGCCACGGACGTCCTAGGGAAAGCATGAATACATGATACACAGCATACTTGTTTTCTTCATTAATTGTTCTATTTATATAATGTAGAATAATATATGAGGAGAAAAAAACTAATCCAACTTTATATGTCATTCAACGCTTTTGGCAATAAATGGTCAAGTTGAGGACCCTAACCATTCCAACCTTACCAGGAAATAGTGTTTTGCCTAATAAAGATGACTCAAGTCCAAACAAATTTATCTGTTTCCAAGAATTATTCAAAATCTAATGCTGTTGCCCTCTCAAATACAAAGTATCAACCTGGATGTCAAGGTGAAACACACATAATATAACAAAGATGACGAAAGCTGGAAGTAGGCTAACACATGAAATGACATTTTTTTATCTCCATTTCCCCTGAATTGTTTTGTATTAATGGCTGCAGTACCAATCTTGATAGATAAGCAGTATTTTCACCGACCAATGATAAGATGTTACATCTGATTATGTATTTCAAATCTAGAAAAGAGAATGCAAGGAAAAGTTCTCATTCCTTTGTGGATAAATTTCATCCACACTTAATAGAGACCTACCAATACATTTCAGATAAGTAAAATTACTTCTCAAAAATTTTAGGAGACGTTTACACACACAAACAAACAAAAAAAGCATCCAAAAACAAATAAACAGAAAAAGCAAGGAATAAATGAAAAATAAATACTTACCAAAGGGAATACAACACCAATACATCCAGACAGGAGAGAAAAACCATGCAAATCAAGGCAAAGCCATGCAGTGTACTTAGACATCTTTTTTCTCTCTCTCTCTCTCCACAAAATGAAAGAATGAAAATAACACGTGATGCATACTTAAGAAAAGGTAATTTTGAACCAATCCAATGTGAGAAATCAAGATAAAGCAGTGGATCTTTTCAGCTTTGACTTGTGATACTCTTTCAATGTGGATTTCAAGGACCTCACTTATTATTATAATATTTTTCCTATCAAGGCTATTTGACCATCCACCAATTAACTGCTGTGAAAAAAATATTTTTTAGAATCTTCCCACTGATAAAAGGATTACCATCAAAGGTTTGAGTGATAACCCACACTCATCGCAAAGTGATCATTAGCCTATCTGGAAACATTTACATTTTCAACATTAATAAAACATAAATCGCTCTTTTCAAAATTTTCTGCTCGAAAACCCCCAAAAACCCAACAATAATATTTAATATTGCTCTTAACATTACTTAATCCCTGTATACTTTATTTTCCCAGTATTCCACAAACACAATGGAGCAGATGAAAAAAATCAAAGCAATAACATCAATATTGTTTTGTTTTGTTACCCAAACCATCTTATACCCCCAAGGAGTGTTGTGGCCAGCTCCATGTCCAGCATTGCTGAACACAGAGCTGGAAAAATTCAGGATCAGGTAGATAAGACAAGCAGGTGATCAGCCCACTGTGCAATAACATCAATATGTTATTGTCAAAATACTCCCCAACCATATTGTCATTCGTTGCCTTCTCTATTTAGAGGAAAACGGGTTATAATATATAGGAAAACAAACTATCCTAACAGCAAAGAGTAAGTCAAACGTAGAATGAACCAAGATTAGTGAAATAAAAATACAGTCAGAAACATCAATCTTATCAAGGCAGATTCCACTGTCAGAGATTTCAGTAATTTAACACTTTAAGGGCCATGGGTATGAAGTTAAGAAAGACAAATGCGGCGGCTATACTATGGCATCTGAGACATAGACATTTGTAATGTCAGATTGCCACTCCTTGGGCTATTACCTGAGTGATAGATTTTATGGTGTGGTTCAAACCCAACTCAGACAGGAAAGGGTTAATGATTAATATATACACTCACTCTTAATTCTTGTCAAAAGATCTAATCTCTATGCATGATTCTGAAATAAATGTATTTTTCCTCCGTGACTTCATTTCTTTTCATCTTTGTTTTTTCATAGAGACAATTGCGAATTTTCATAGGCTTGCTTAAATTATTTTTTTAAAAGTATAAAGCTGAAATTTTACAGTACTTCAAGCCCTTTGATATGAATAAAATGTAAAACAACAACAACATATGAAAGAGCAAAAATGTCTTTAGGAATGGCATGCGTTAGTGGCCATTTAAATCTTTTCTGCAAAACAGGATAAGATTTGATCACTTTTTAAACAGTAAACAAAATGTGTTTATGAATTCTATACACACAAAAATGAAAACATATCAGATTTAGTAAAGAAAACAAACAATACAGGTTGTACTGGGGGGGAAAAAAAATGCATTCACGAAGTGAATCAAGCTAAACTTATTATCAAACGCTTTTAACCCCTTTCATGCTTCGCCTGATCCTCAATCGAGTATAAAAGATATGTGCCCAAACTTAAATCAAGCCCATGACAGTGACAACTTTTTTTAGGGTTAAACAATAAACTCTTTTCTTTTTATTCTAGTAAAGTTTTAGATCATCTATTTATGAATTTGGTTGTATTTAGTTCTATCCAATTCACATTTTTTATAAATGTCTTGTTGACAAGGCAACCAATCATAATCGTTATTGAAACCACTTTACAAAGTTCTAAAGTTTGAGGTATTACATCCTTTTCGACACATCAAGGTCATATTAAAGGCAGTTCTAAAGAAATTGAGAAGATTCCACGTGAATGTCTGGGGCAGAGCCATGGAAATTCGGAAAAGACCAGAAAAAAACCCACGCTAGGCAGGCTCGAACCCGGTCCTCTGCATTGGAAGTCGAGTGACATGACCACTGAGCCACAGACGCCCCCTGAAACCACTTTACAGCTATAGAAGTGATTTATCAACTCCCATAGTAAGGGGAATGATTTTAACGATGATAATCTAGGATTCATAGTGATAAAATGGGTGAAGGTGAGGTGCCTTAACATCTTATGAAAGAAGCCTTTGAAAGAAGTATTTTCTACAAATCATGAATATTTTCTTTTTCATTGCTACATGAAAGAAAATATATTTAACATTATTGTATGAACTTTCAAGGGTCTCTTAAAAAAAATAATGAATTTTGATTTTTTTTCATGGGAACACTTTGATTCGCATCTTTTTCTTTGTCATATGAGCGTAAATATATAGCACAGTGAAAGTGTTAATAAAAACTACAACAAAAGAAGAAAAATCAATTTTGAAGAATTTGTTTATTTCATTCAATAATTCAATTAAATGCTGCTGTGACTATCAAGGCATGCAGAGAAATCATTCATTCAATACAATAAGCAAGTCGATCAACTTGTACATTTTCTAATGTGAGGCTAGCTGGTTAAATCAATGTATAGAAAATTCTAAGTATTTGATGAGTGTGTGAGTGAATGTGTGTGTGTGTGTGTGTGTGTGTGTGTGTGTGTGTGTGTGTGTGTGTGTGTGTGTTTATGCGAGGGAAGAGGATAGGGAGAGGAGGGAATTAGAGTAAAGGCAAGGGTGAAATAGCGCATATCATAGTATTGCCTACAAAATGCAGAAAACAATAATCAACAACAAGCTATGGTAAACTCAATAACACAACATGCCATAATAATATATTCATAGTATTCAAAGCCAAATAAAATACCCTACAATATACAACATTAATCTTAGCATTAGCATATATAAACTGATAATACTAAATCAAAGAAATGTATGAGGCATACTATTTTCTGATTCTCTATCTATGAGTACAAGACAATGAACCTACGTTACACAATAGTTGTTTCCCAAACCAACACAACACACGTACATTCAACACAGGACACTAGAGAGCCAATCCTTCATCTTTGTGATAAGCATGCAACTTTCTAATATCATCATTTTAGATTGTGAAATAAGGCATTATCCATAACTGTGCAATGTCTTCATATTTGACTACCCAAATGAAAGAATGGGAGTATTTTCATGAACTTCCATCACTTTTTCCTTTTCTCATGAATAAACATTTTCACCTCACCATTTGAAATATTTTTGAAGAAAAAGAAGAAAAAGCTATCCTTCCAATAAATAAATGTGAGCTTTTGAACTCCTTTATCATGTGACTATGGGAGAAAGCTTATCACAAAGGCTTGTCAACATTACACCCGTTACAACTGTACAATCAAATAGCACAAGGTATATGTAAAAAAACCCCGAAACTCTACAAACACTTTCAAACACTTGCACATTGCAGCAGCAGCAGCAACAACAACCACAAAATAATCCTCTTTAGAAAAAAACAGAAAAGATAAATAATCAAAAAAACAAATACAGTGGACAAAGATGGTTACATTCTTGCAATCTCTCTGTTCTATAAATAAGTACCACCCCTCTATTTACATCAACCGCTTCTACAATCAATACCATCAGTATTGAGATATCAATGGTTGGGACCAACTATATATCATGCCAAGACCCCAAAACTAGATCCGAACCCAAAGGATCCAAAATTTCATAATTGCAACATTCCAAAAACAAAAATTATGGAACAAAATCAGGAACTTTCTGAGGTAGATATCAAAGACATGTAAGTGATTAGTTCACAATGTCCAGGAACTTTCTAACAACACTATGTGCAAAACAATGCAATTGCACCCAGGATTCTGGCCATGTGTAACAACATTCATGATGTTTATACTTAAAGTAACAAAATTAATTCTATTAAAAAAAAATTACCCTGCAGCAAAAATAATTATCTTAATCTTTAGCTCTGCCTCTGCTTTCGAACTACTACAACCAATGATTGTCAATAAGAAGATAAACAACTGAGCATTTTTCACTATATGATGAGTGAGGACACTTTAAGAGTTGTTTCCCTTGGATAGATGTGTCTTTTTCACTCAAAGGCTAGTCACGGCAGTTTTGAAATATTCCAATTTTGATAGAAAACAAGAGCAAAGTATTTTGAATCAAAAGAAAAGCAAACAAAGGAACATCACTCTCCTTTTGACCTCGGTAAAACTGCTTGAATTGTTTCTCTTATCATTGACAATCGTTGCTACGACTATCAATAAAACTATCACTACTCACAGTATACAACATTACATCAAAAACAAAATAGACGTCGACAGCCAATATGTATTTTGCGCGTGTTCAATTTCAACACAACTACCATTGTCACAATGACAATCCATGACACGCCACAAAAAAAAAAAACTACTCACATGAGCTGGCACCATTCTCAATGGTGAGGGTCCACTGTCCCTTGGCCGATTCACCCCAGTTGTGGGTGGTCATGAAGGCCCAGTTGTTGAAGCCTTCACGCGACACATCATGTGACCTCTTAGCCAGTAACGTGGAGACTGTGCCAATAGGAGATGACAACAAAATTCGGATTTCTCCACGCCTGTATAAAAGATCATTCACAGAAAGGCATTGTGCTATATTAATTCCAATTACAGAGATGTAGGAAGAACATACCCAAATAAAATTCAAAGTGTAATTCTAATCAGTGACGTAAGTTATATAAACTCAGTTGTGATTATGGTGGTTTCCTTGTCCATCCAAAATGTTTTGTTTTGTTATCGAAACCATATTATACCCCACAAGGAGTGTCATGGCCAGCTCCATGTTAATCATTGCTGAACACAGAGCTGGAAAAACGCTGGATCAGGTAGATAAGGCAAGCAGATGATCAGCCCACTGTGCCCAAACCTTGAATGGCACAACGAGTGTCATATATTTAGGTGTTGCCCAAGTTTTGGCCATAACAATATTTACCGTTACCTTGGTGGTAAACTTCTGCTATAAGAAAACTGAGCAGATCTTGTCACATAAGGCACCATCAAAAGTGTAAAATAATATAATCACTAAAATGGATACAACCAAAAACACAGGAAGACCACCTACTCTTTGTGGTGTGAGGACAAATCTTAAATGTTTGAATAAAGGGAAGTAACAAAAAAAAAACCAACCTTATGTGATTTATCTAGAGTTTAAATATTGGGAGATTGAGAGTTAATTCCTCCTGTGCTTCCAATAGCCCATGTCATTGCACAAAACAACAGAGTAGTAGAGTAAATTCTTTCTATCCGTTCCTCTTTGATATAATTAAGAATTGGTTAGGTTTTTTCTATTCTTTTAAAGCAAGCTTGAAGATTGGAAGCATTCCCCATACTGTTTATTTTTACCCTGGTTCTCCTACCCATACTTGTTATAAATCTTTAGAATTATTGTAATGAAGATAAGATTTTTAAAAAAATTAATAACGAAAATGAGATTAAAAGCTTCTTTCAATGCTTTATGAGCTGCCTGTCGATCTTTCTTAAAATGCCCCAAAATCTGACCATATAATCATTTGCATATTTATCAAGAATACAGCGAATCAAATGTAAATTGAATATTATACTTGGTATTGGAATATAAATGTCAAGATGATAAGTTATGAAAATGAAATATTTCTGGGAATGAAAACAACAAAGTATGAAACAAACGCCATCAACCACAGACTTTTAAAAAATCTCTATAATAAACTGACAAATCTAAAACTATAATCGGACTTTGAAAATAGGCAAGCGGCTCGTGCCCCGAAATAGACCTGCCTCGGCCGCTTGCATTCCGTGCCTGAAATGAGACCTGCCTAAACTCTAAACCCAACCCTAAACCCTAAAGAACCTACCTAGTTCTAGCTTTATGTCTACATGTAGAGATAACTTTCTGACCTTTCTGCCACCTCAATATCGACCGTTAATAAGGCTGCTATGTCGAGCGTTTCCGGTAGATATAGGGCTGCTATGTCGAGCGTTTCCGGTAGATATAGGGCTGCTATGTCGAGTGTTTCCGGTAGATATAGGGCTGCTATGTCGAGCGTTTCCGGTAGATATAGGGCTGCTATGTCGAGCGTTTCCGGTAGATATAGGGGTGTGTTGGGCAAGGAACTACTTCATTGTTAATAAAACTTTACAAAGAGTACAAGCCCAACAGGGATAAGGCAACAAATGACATTAATAGTATACTACCTTGAAGAGGTCATGGTGATACGCGCTTGCACATGCTCCAGATATTTGACATAGTTGACAGTGCCCTCACAACCATCAGTGTAGAGGGGTACGATGATTCTGCTGTTCATGGGGATAGATCTGCTGAAAAATACAGTAGTAAGGTTATAAAGGAAAATTGTGAAAAAGTAAAGGAGTAAACTTATTCATGATTCCTTACATAAAACAAAATGCAATCATAACTTGTAAAGAAAAGAGACATTAGTTTAGTTGATGCTAAGAAAAGAAATCGAAATAGGGAGGAGTGGAGGAAGTTTATTCATTATATATAAACCTCACACCGAAAGGTATAACAGGAATTGATAAAGAAAGAAAGAAAGCAATCACAACTTAACATGTTGACATAAAAGACAACAAAGTTTGCAGTCAAACCATTGACAATAGTTTACAATTTTTTTTGTATGAATGGATGTCTTTTCATCAATCTTGTAATTGGAGGGAGGTAGAAGTGAAGGAGGCAGAGACATGCATTGACTTACCTATTGTGTTCAAGGGAGCGAATCTCACAGATGTGCTGCTCTGGTACAGTGGTCCAGTTTTTGGCTAGTGACACCATAGCCGCTGCGTCCATCAAGCCAAAGCCAAAGGAATGACTCACTGTGGAGTGGGAGGAAGATGAAGAGATATAATATCATCTTAACACTCATGCGCTACAGAGCTTTTCAAACACAGGTATATGTTCAAAACAAAATTATCAACTACCCAGGCTTGCCAACCCTAACTAAAGTAAAAACAGAACAAAACTACAGAAAAACAGGTCACCATTGAAAAGAGAAAAAAATACGAAAAGAGAGAAAACAGGCCATTTGAAGATTTTAAACACGACTAAAAAACAGGACAATCCCTTTAGAAAACAGGATCTGGCAGGTCAGTGCACCAACCATGGTCAGCTTTCCCTCACCTTTTTTGCCCACACCATTGACAGTCCAGTCTCCCGGTTTGAGGTGAGAAGGCTTGGCAGTCTCCACTACAATGTGCTGCATGTCTCGCCATGTCAAAGACGGACTGGAAGAAAGGTGTACACAAATATGGGTTGATTGGCATCATGGACATGAATGAATTCAGTGTAAACAATTTGGATAACACAAAGAACTTTGTGACTTATCAGCTATAATATGATAACAAATTTATGATTGTTTTCAAATTACTCAACTAAATGCTCTAAAAATATGGAGTTTTATACCAGCCCATCACACATAAAGAACCCTTGGCTCTTAGAGAAAGACTCCAACTTCCATTGAGACTTCAGGTCTGGAATAAAAAAACCCACATTGATAAACTATGAGCAGCAGACAGCTCAGTTGGTAGCACATGTGGGTTACTATCTCTGGCATGGGTCCAGGGGACACAAAAAGCCTGAAGCTCAACTTGACCAAAGACAAAAAGCCTGAATGGTCATAAACTTAACTTAGCTCAAACTACCGATGTAAATTAAAGCTCATTGGGAATGAAAAATCATGAAAGTATTTAAAAAACGGAAATCCGGCTTGAACTGTGCTCTAGTGAGGTGGAGTTGACATTTATAGGCATCATGGGTACAATCGCCCCAGTTGATTAAAAAAAACCTTTACTTTCATGTACAAAATATGGGATACGGGTGGAGGAGAAGGATTGCCATGAACACATCTTAAATAATATTCTAATTTCCCAAAAATATTAAGCAAAAAACCCCCCCCAAAAAAACAATAATAACAATACAGATTAAATGATAATACCACAAAAAAAAGAATGAACACCAGTTATAAAATGAAAAATGAACTATCTATCTATTTGAATGTTGAACCACTGACTTGGCTTGTAGGGCCAGAGCAATGAGCCCAGCAGCAAGAGGAGCACTAGCTGAGGTCCCTGTATGATTGACTGTGCAGCCTCGTCGGAGATCTGTTGTCACCTGTTGAGCAAGACGCATATATTTAGCAAAGTTCTAAAGTTTAAAGTTTTTACAGGTCATATCAAAAGTGGTTCAACAGTACATGAGAAGATTCCACATGAATCTCCAAGGCAGAGAGAGCCATGAAAGACCCAGAGAAAAAAATCCTGCACAAGACGGGACTCGAACACGGTCCTTCACAAACAGAGCAGGCAATTGACTTAACCATTGCACTAACCACACACATTCAATAATAAAAATAATGGCAATGTAAAATTGTCATAATTTTCTTAATTCAACTTTTTTTCTTTCAAGTTGAATTATTCTCTGTCAATTATATTTCATTCTCAAAGTAGGGAAAGTTGCCAAGTTAGTTGCCATTCAAAATAACAACTTGTTACCTATTACCTCGTTCTGTGCAAGTTCAGCTCAGGTAAAATGTGTTTTTAATTATTGCACATGTTCAATTATCTTGCAATCTCCAATATATAATTTTTCTATAAAGAGTCAAACATCAAGAAGTGGTTGGAAGAGCTAAAACCTCTTTGATTTTACAATTAAATTTTGTGTTTTTAAAAAAGACGGTAAGAGAAGGTGATCGCGTAATAAAATTTGGATCCCAAAAGATTTCAGTTCTTATATCACAAATTTTCTTGCATTTCTAAAATTGAAACTCAACAATTTATATTGTGGTCATGAATACGTGGAAACATGAAAACCAGTAACATCCCTTTCCTACCACAGTGTTTCCTTTTCTAACCTCCAAAAACAAAATTACTGGTTTTACTTACAACTTGCTTTTCTCCTCCAGAGCCACTACTGTAAGTGGTAGCCAGCGTAGAAGAGCACGCCTCAGAATACCATGGTACATTGCCATTCTCTGTGGCACTGCTGATAGACAGGGTGTAGATACTGTTGGTATACCCATCACAATTACAGTTATCTGAATCACGGCCACCATTGCCACTTGCCCACACAAAGATGGAGCCAAGTTCTCCTCGACCCTGACAATGAAAAAGAAAAAAAGACTTTTTAATAAAAATTATCATCAAGGAACATTCAGAGGATTTTGGATTAAGAACTCCATTGCAGCTCATAATTATTGTTCCTTGTTAATCCTTTAAACCATGAGGCCTAGGAACAGAATGAGATCCTTAATAATATTTTTGGATTAAAAATAGTATCATAGCTTTAAAAAGTTCCATGTTGACTAAAGCAGGCAGCATCTTAATTGAACGCAACAGATAAAGTCTATGAATTTTATTGCCAGTCTAGTGAATATCAGTTTATTTCCTATACAATAAGTTAATCCTATAAAATTTCAGCTTGCCTGATACTAAACCCTGCGAAGAAAGCTTAACACATGAAGACAGATGAATAGAGCATAAATGTCTGTATAATCAGAGGGACCTTGCTGAAAGTAGTGCTTCTTTACAGGCCTAATCTTGTGTTTTGGAATTTCTTGCACACAGGATGCCATCTGATCAAAACAAAATGGAGCCTTGCATTTAACACCATGTTCTAAATCACTCATTACCTTTATTGGTAATGGTAATAACAAAATTGAAGCCAGAAGTTCTGAAAAGCCTGAATTCAGGCTTTAGCCTGAAAAGTGCTATCCTGTACAAGCACTTCCCAATCCATCTCAATTTCCATATAATGCAAAGCTCAAAGCTCCACCTACCTTGGTAATGCCATCATAAAAGGCTTTTCTGGCCAGGGTGGCCGGCCCATCCACTGTCCGTCCATCATCATCTGGACCCCAGCTTGCGCTGTAGATATGGATGTGTTGGGGGTACAAACCAAGGGACTGAGCCTCCACAGAGTCTGTCACATCTCCGTCAAGCATCCGCACACCTGACAGAACAATTCAACATTTTATATGAGGTCTCTTTTCCACCAAGTATCGCATACTACACTATGTGCAACATCTCAATCACCAGTTCACTACGTCCTATTCACCAGTTCACTACATCCTATAGTTCACTACGTCCTATTCACCAGTTCACTACGTCCTATAGTTCACTACGTCCTATTCACCAGTTCACTACGTCCTATAGTTCACTACGCCCTATTCTTTGTTTGGTTGATCGAACCCCTATTATTACCGCATAGCAGTGTTCAGTCATAAAAGGCACGCAAGATACCCGACATAAATGCAGGTACCCCGACCACCAAACATGACTGAATGCAGAGCCGGAAATGCTTTGGATCAGAGAGTCTCAGACAAGCCCACTATATCCATGAGCCAACTGAGTAGTATTAATCATAAGCAAGCCCAATAAACAAATTAATGTAGCCCTTGTGGTCAACCCTCAGCTGCACAAGAACCGTGAGAATTTGCCACTTTGGGCAGGTGTCCTATTCTTACTTTTCCTTTATATTTCATTTTCAATTTTCGATATGGTGGGCAGATTAGCTCGAAGGGCGGGCTCTGTCTCTGGCTAGGAGGTGTTGCCGTTCGCTGGTGTGGATTCGATCCCCAAAGGTCGACACACCACTTTCACAGTTTCCATCTTTACTTGATACCACTTATCATTACTAGTGCCTGTTACTTTTTAATTTCCATTTTCATTTCATTCACCTAAATCCATCCACGTCGTTTGGTCTATAGACTATAATTACCCATTTTCATTTGGGTTGGAGAGGAAGAGGAAGATCAATTTGTCATTAAAAATCATTTAAGCTACAAAATTGCAATTTGGCACACATTTGTAACCTCTTGTGTTATATCAATGTTTCATCTGTTGGTATTAATGACAACATTTCATTGCTCGTTGATGACAAAACAAAAAGTACATTAAAACAGGAATGAGAAAGGGAAATACAGTAGTCTCCGGCTATAAGCACGTCGGTTATTAGCATTAGCACGATCCGGTTATAAGCACGCTCTTGGCAGGAAACATAATTTTTACTACGAACATTGACCGCTTTATAGCACGCTCACCTGACGGCACTCCGTTTATAAGCACGTTTTTGTGTTCAATAACAGAGAAAAAACAAACAAAAAACGTTTAAAAAACCCCAACTAGTTAATGGGCCATTGCAGTTCCAAGCCTTCAACCAAGTGTGTGCATGTGTATACACATGGCAACACAGATTCCACAGGACCGTGCTTATAACCAGAGACTACTATACCTGTAAGAATACATTTATATTAGACAGAGAGGACGGACGGGGAGGAAGATACGAAAGTATAAGGAGGTTGGAGAAAGATAGAGAAGAACAAGAAGAAGGAAGACGACTAAAGAGGGAATCAGAGGAGAGGCAACTATATAAAGAGGATGTCAAGAGAAAGATTAAGAGTGAAAAAGAAACCATCCAAGTAAAAGGTGTGCATTGCCATATTCTCCATCATGTTCGGCACCACAACATTTCTTTTTGAAGTTTTAGAGCGTGAAGAGACTGGTGTCATTAAAATATAGTTTTATTTGAGGTATAATTATTAAAACTGATATGGGCCATTGACCTTCTGTAATCTATTTAACATTGATGAGCTGGCAAGTGTTCTATACTATGTTCTTGGGGGGGGGGGGGGGGGGGGGGGGGGGGGGGGGGGGGGGGGGGGGGGGGGGGGGGGCGGGGGGGGGGGGGGG
>JARBEQ010247314.1:0-11444 GCA_030265355.1 Tritonia tetraquetra | reverse complement strand
TTTGTTTGAAGCCGTATGGCGGGCGCTGGAATGACCTTTCTGTGTCGATAGAGCCCTAAAACAGCAACAAACAAACAATATATATAATAAAATAAGCTCACATGTTGGGACGATCGTTTCTGTGTTATTCACACATCTTCAGCCGACTAAAACTGCAGTCTTGTTGATTAATGCGTTCGTATCGTCGCTTCGTGGTTGGTATTGGATACGAACCGTGCAGAAAAAGTGCCGGCCATTTGGTGCAGATGGTAGGAGGGGGGGGGGGGATGGCCAAATAACTGAATCCAATATATTCTATTCTTATTCTCTTTGCTGTAGACCCCAAACGGAGTGGTATCACAAAATAATGATAATAATAATAATGATAAAAAATATAATAATAATGATAATAATGATAATGATAATCATAATAATAATAATAATAATAATAATGATAATAATAATGAATATTTGCATAGTGCCTGACTCCTTCAAGAATCTCAAAGGAGCTTGACAATGTCATCACGAAGTAACAATATCGAGTGAAAACAAACGATTCATAGATTCACAAATACGAAGAAAGAAAGAGCTCAGTTCTTAAGGATTTTCTAAAAGAAAGAAAAGTTTTACAGTTCCTAGTTTTGTCTGAGAGAGAATTCCAAACAACAGGAGCTGAGAATGTAAACGCACAATCAGAAAGCTTCGATTTAGAGATAGATTGTTTTAAGAGTAAGGAATCAGACGATCGTAGTGAAAAACTAGGTTCACAGACTTCAACTAATGATTTCAAGTTAACAGATGTAAAGTCATGAATACATTTAAAAGCAAAGCAAGCAATCTTAACAACAATCCTCTTTTCTACAGGCAGCCGGTGAAGCGACTGCAACACAGGCTTAATATGCTCTTTCCATGGTCCTAGTGATAAGCCTGTAAGCATTATTTTGGAGCTTTTTTGCCTTTGCAGAGAGTTTTTCGGTAAACCGTAGAAAAAAGAATTTCAGTAATCCGTCATATTCTCGTTTCTCTCTCCTCAATGAAGACCCAGAAAGTCAATGAAACCCTTTCAAGCGCACGGAATGCGTGCGTTACCCCTTTTCATGAGTTAGATGGACTGTGTCTTCACTGGGAAAGTGATGAGAATGTGAGGGAGATGTGATGCCGCTCCGTTTGGGGCCTCACGAACATAAAAACCACCCGCACGTATCATGTATACCGCCAACGAAGAGTCGAGGTTTTTAAACTTGCCCACACATCGAGCGAGACGGACTTCCCCCGGACTGTTACATTTAGACGTCCAGTGTTCATTTGACGGCTATCGTTATGACCACGGAGATCTGTAACGTTTACCTGCAATGGCCACCTCAATCTGACCAACGGCCTTGAGACCGGGATATCGTGTGTTTTTGATTTTTTTAAAAATTATTATTGTTGGGTTGTTGGTTGTTTTTGTTTTTGCTTTGTGTGTGGGTTTTTTTCTGTTTTTTTGTGTTTTGTTGGAAGGGGGGGGGGGGGGGGTGGTGATGGGTTTTGGGGCGTTTTGTGCCTTTTGTTTTGATCATTCTCGAATACAGGATTTGGTCAAAATGCCGAGGAATGAGGAAACCATATGCAGGGACGATGTGTTCTTGTTTGCCCAGCGACCTCATCTGAGAAGTAGAGGTCAGACACGCGATTGTTTGTAGTTCGTGTATGCATCGATCTCCATGTGGCAAGCGTGGATCTACTTGTAAAAATCTCTGTGACAAAGCTGATGACTCTATCATGACGAGTGTTTGAAGAGAATATATTATTTACAGGCGGTAGGATGAACTTTTACAGTTTGAACCTTGGCGACAGCATGTGATCGGCCCTCAAGTTCATAGCTTTGTGATTTTAAGACCCTTTCTCAATGTGGTTTTGGTTATGTCCAAAATTCACATCGGCCTCTCAACGGATTTCATATTTGCTATTCTCATTGTTTGATTCACCGTGGGCTGATCACCTGCTTGGCCTAATATCTTGATCCAGAGTAAATCCGCTTCATAGAGCGGGCCCTGCACTGTACTGGTAACAGGGACCTGGATAAGAAAGAAAGATTGTTTGATCAACCCCATTGATACCGTAGAGCAGTGTTGGGACCAGCCCCATGTTCAGAGGAATTCCTCTGGGTCAAAGAATTTCAGACAAGCAGTTGATCCTAAACTCTTTATTGACACCGAGGGCAGTATAAATCATAATCAAAGTCAATAAACAAATTACTGTAGCCCTTGTGGTCACCTTCACAGCTATGTAAGAACTGGGAGAAATTGCCACTTTGGGGTATTCTTATGTAATCCTAATTCACTATCATGAAAATCAGATATTGACCACACTATATCAAACTCCTGCCATAGCTTCAAGGCCTACCAGGAGTTATTTATGCAAAAATGTCTTTAAAAGTTTAAATCTAGAGTTGTTAGTTTTACGCCCTTGGCAACATATTATAGGTCATATCAAAAGTGGGACCGCCTACATAATATAGTCCATTTGCGATAGGACTTGATTCCAGTAGAATCCACAGGGTCAAAGCCTAGAAACACGAGACCGCTCAAGGTGAAAAAATCCCAAAGGCTCCGCCGCCGGGATTCAAACCCAGTACCTTCTGCGTTAACGCTAAGCCACAAAGCCCCCCCCCCCCCCCCCCATACTTGTATACAATACTTATAATATAAGTTATAAGAGATCAGAAAAGTAAGACGGTCATGACATCAAAAGTAGCATCATACAAGCATCTAACCTTCTTTTGTCCAAACTCTATCCCTAACAAATCAAGATGGCGTTTGATGAAGATGCTCACAGCAGATATCACAGCTGGGTTACGTACATGTGAAGTCTGAAATAAAAATGTGTCGTTGAATATCCACAGTGGAACTTGCGTATAAACACATCAATTAACACTTACAATGAAATTATGAATTTTTAATAACACATCAAACAACTCTTACAAAGGAATCGTGAATTGATAATAACCAAGTGAGAGTATTTTCTAAACCATATGATGGCGTGTCTGCCTATATGGTATCTATTTACCATTACATTTGTTGCTATCTATCTCTGCCCAGAGTGGTAGAACCTCCCAGTTTTATCTTTAGTGTAATTCTCAAACCGTCTAGCTACCAAAAATCTTGACCCTACTTTTTGGGTTCAAATGAAAGTCCTGCCACGCATAGTAAGGGCAACAGACGAGGGGAAATCAGTGCTGATAAAAATTCCCTGACTGATATGTATTTACATTGCACATGCTGAAAGTCTAACCATACAACTGATTGTTAATACAGTGCTAACTATACTATTGCAGCTTGGTGTAATTCTCTATGTCTAACTTCACTTTTTGTGGACCAAGTTTTTTTGCTCTCCTGTAAAAGTTTGTAAAAATCACTTAGATGGTTAAAGAACTACACAGACGATATACTAACCCCTGATGCTGTCTGTTCTTCTCCTTCAATCTCCCCAAAGGCCTGACTTGTAAACTTTACAAGTCTCATCATAGCAGCCAGTGCTTGAGGTGTGTTGAAGTCATTGGCGTAAGCTTCGTGAACTAATCTCTTTGCATCCTCTAATCTAGATTTCAAGTAGCAACAGAATAAAGATAAATCTTGAAATGCATAATATCAAGACATCTTAGCATGAGAAGTATCTTTGATTACATGACCTCCAAACAATAATTCATTATTTCCAAATTTGATTTTCTGTCTTACAGCTTTACAAAGAATTTCACGAATGAACAAAAAAAGAATATGTGACAGTGCCAGGAAAAAAAGCAGAAGAGAAGAAGAAAAATGATACGAAAGAACAGGGATCAAACTCGCACCTGCCAGTTTTGTCACCATTTTGGATTGATATGAGGAAACCACTAGGTTGTGTGGTATCATCATATCACTCCAAATTTGCGTCAAAACTGGCAGACATGGACCTAATATCTTGATCCAGAGTAAATCCGCCTCATAGAGCGGGCCCTACACTGTAATGGTAACAGGGAACTGGATAAGAAAAAAAGAAACTATCTCTGTTGTTTGAACAGAAAATGTTTAGCCACTTCTACCATAGAGATAATGATACAACAGAACTTGAAGATTACAAATGAATCTCCAGGACAGTGCCTTGAAAACTGTCAAGAACATTCCAGCAAGCAGGATTCGAACCCCAAACGCCTGTATCCAGAGGCAAGTGACTTTCACAAGGCCACATGGATTCAACCATTAGCATTTTTGCTCTGCCACTATTAACCAACTATAACGTTCTCAAACAAAGGAGTAGATTGCATACCTTTCATACACCTCAGATTCTGGTAAACTCCCCGCCTTGAGCTGTCCCTTGACATATGACTCACATTTGATAATGAAAGTATTAAAAGTTTTGACGGTTGATACAGCTTTTCTCATTCTTTCATCACTGAACTCAATTCCTGCAACAATTGGTGAATACAATATCATCACATTTGTGTATTGATTTGAGATAAAAGTCAAATGATAAAGTTCTTTCAATGGAAAAAAAGCAACATATCCCAACAAGTTTACACCTTGTATTAAAAAAAAATTCAAATTGACATAAGGAACAATTGTGGTGCATTCCACTTTTCCATTTTTAAAAACAGTCTCCATCTAATTTTCATTATTATTTTTACAAAATCATTCATCTGCATCTTCTTTCCTTTAAAAAAGATGACTTACTCTTCCTGTAGCTAGACAGTAAACACAACATGCGAAAGTGATTTGGTGTATAACTTTCCAGGAGTTCTGACACACCTATCACATTCTTCAGGGACTTTGACATCTTGTCATCTTGGCCAGATAAATATAAATGTCCTGAAATTTAATAAAGTAGCATTAGTAATATCACAGTGGTTTAATTTCCTTAGCTGGTGGATGAGTCTCCATTAGCAGCTTTGTATCACAGTATAAGATTAAGGAAACAATTCCAATTAGTTTTACGCCCCTTGTGTAGGTTATTTCAGAGGTGGAACCACCTGTTTATAGTTCATCTCTGAAAGGATTTAAGCCCACACAGCCAGAAGAAATCCTTGTAACTCTCAAACCTGACAGGATTTAAACCCAAGCCCTCTGGATCTGTGGGTGAGTGCACTACTGCTACCATTGTGTCATAGAGCAGTCTTCAAATAAAGACAACAGAACTGATTGTGTGCAAGTGCTATTAACTACAGTACGTTGACAGTTGTTAGCCACATAGTCGTTCAAACATTCTTCTTTGCTCTAGGAGTGCTAACTGGTTCAATAGTAAAAAAACACTCAAATAAAAAAAGAGGAAAAACCAAACGACCAAGGAGAGCAAAGTTGTTCGATTTTATGTCAATTATCTATACAGTAACGTAACATCCAAGATGGTCCAACAGAATTCAAAATTTTCACGTGAATCTCCAGGGCACTGAACAAAATCCCACATTTCCACATCCTGACCACCAAATTACTTGATCACAGACCATCCTAAGGACAGAAAAGGTGTCAGTCTCTTTGTCTCTTTATCATTTCCTGATTTACCTCTCGGTTTCAGGCTTATCTATAATGAACAAACTTCCTCCACTCCTCCCTTTTCAAAACGTCAGTCCATTTATTGTGTCCTGAATCAGGGGATTTCAGTCGAGTAGTGGATAAGCCTACTCCATCTGAGGTAGGTGGTGGGGCTGCTACCTTAAGGCTTCTTACCAGGCCTTCAATCAATCTTCATCTGGTTTCATCTCACCCGACCTGTCTAGCTTTGCTCCGGCTGGCTTGGCTCACATGGTCATAGAGACTGGCAAACAAGCCTACCACGATATGGTGTTGACTGCAAGGACCACAGTCTCTTTGGAAAATGCAAAGCGATGAAAAAATTGTCTCACCTGTGTGCAGCCAGTAGTTTACCCATTGTGTTGTATCATGGAAAGCACAGGACTGGGCCATTTCGTTTTCATGGTGGGGAAAAATAAGGTCCTCTCCTCCTGAATGCAAATCAAAGTTGGATCCAAGGATTTCACTTTGAAGATATAAAAAGTTTTAAGTTATTATTTTTACGTCTCTGGAAACTCATTATAGGTCATATCAAATGCTGCCCATCGTTTATAGTCCGATAGCACTTGATTACATAAGAAATTCAGTGTCAGAGCCATAAAAACTAAAAAGAAAAAATTGTTGCTTCGTCACCAGGATTTGAACCTAAGATCTTCTGCGCACAAGATGAATAGTGTTACTGTTACCCTAATACAATGCCCCCTTTGAATACATATAAAGTAAATATGTGTCAATATGTATAAATAAGAAAGGCAGTGGGCTCAGAGACATGAGCTTAGACACAATGGAAAACATTGTGTACAACTGGAATTTCATATTTATAAAAAGGAATGGACACCATGTAAGACAGCATTCTCATTTTTTTTTAAAAACAACCTGTACCATATCTGTTACTATTATCAAAACATCTAGAGTATCATTTCCTTGAATCTCATTTGCTGGTTTATTAAGACATGAAAAAGTAATCTCATTGTGCACCCAACATGCACCAGTAAACGAACAAAATTGTAGACTCTGTTTCACCCCTGTAGAATCTAGTGAACACCTGTTTTTTAACTGCCCATACCTCAGATATCAAACACCACCTCTTGCCCACAAATCCCTCAATAGATATCACAATGTATAAGGTGTAGCACAGTTGAGGAGAACTAGCCGCCTAATGCAGATGGCACTTTTGCAACAACAGTAACATCAGACTAGGTCACATATAAAAACAAATAAATTTGTTAACATGCCCATATACCTTGCCATAGCAGAGCACTCGATGTGCCAGCCTGGTCTTCCATCTCCCCATGGAGAATTCCACTTGGGTTCTCCTGGCTTGCTAGATTTCCATAAGGCAAAGTCCTTGAAGCTTTTCTTGACAGACATATCATCTGCATGAATAAATAACAACTTTAACTTCCGGGAATAAAACTAAATTCAAATATTTCCTAGATTCTGCATTATTAAACAGAACACTCCGAAAATCAGATAGTAATTCATTACTTATGAGAATTACAAATGCAGAGAGCTCGCAGATTATATCAATGTGACTTTCTACACTTGGGACGCATCGTTTGTCGAAGCCTTGATGCATGACCAGTTAACACGCTATTCGTTCAAATCATTAAAAAAAATTAAACATACAATTTATGCACTTTGTGTAGGAATATATCTCTTTAACATTAGACTCATATATTTTCATGGTAACTTTGCCGGTCTTATTCATTTTTTTGATCTCTCCATTTATACATGAAAAGGCATTATAAAAATATGTTTTATCTCTCTACACACCTCTCTCTACACACCTGACTCTTGTTTCTTTTTTACAAACATGCAGAGTTTACAACAACACATCAAACCTTCCAAGCCACGTATTCTTACTTAAGTCAAGTAGCATCAAACATAATTTTTTGTTTAACTGTCTAAATTTCTGTACGGACAACTTTCATAATAATAACGATAAAATAAAATGTGTTTTAAAACAAAATGAATTGTCTTTTATCTACAAAGCATTTTAGGATAGGAACAAACCTTGTACATTTTCATTTTGTTGAGGGTTGGAAAATACACTATAATGCCCATACTTGTCAACGTCAAAATAGACACTCCCTGCAATGTGTATTAAGAGTAGGAATGAAGCTTACTTTTTCAAATGCAAATATATATCTATAAACGAGTAAACCCAATTTTTGTCACGCATTTTCTCAGTTCCCAAAGCACCGATTGCTATCAACTTTGCATGTGGTTTACAATTTAGCTGGAGGTGGTTCTTGGCGTATTGAATATTGGATCCATAGAGTCATTAATTTTAAATGTTTTGTTTCTTCTATTTTTGTTTATCGACATTCATAGTTTTTACTCTCCATATTTTGTTTTTTTGTGCTTCTGATAGACAAATATTAGTTCATGTGGCGTGGTGAATAGTGTTCACAAATTGCAATACAATAGAAGGTTTGGGGCACAATAAAAACAATCTGTTTTCAAACTGGCAAACAGCTGAAAAGAACTTCCATCCCACCCAACCCACTCCTTCACAACTAAACAAGTATCGTTACTGTTCGAAGAACAGGACTTTTTGCTAGTATTCCCATTCCAATTCAAAATTACTTTATTGGTCCATAATTATGATAACTTCAATAAAAGTAATGAAACTGATTCAATATTCTAAAAATCAATAGTAATAATAACAACAAAAAGAAAACAAAATCAAGAAAAATAAACTCACAGATGAATTAAATGACTGATAAAAGTAAATAGGCTGCTAATTTAAATCTTAACACTTCATACCATCAGAAGCCTTGTAAGATAACCCCCGCTCCTCAATTCCTTCAATGAATCTGATAATAACTGGTATGTATTCTGTTACTCGGGTAATGACACTAGGAGGAAGCACATTCAGCTTGGACATATCAGAGAAAAACTCTGATTCATAAAAACTTGTGATTTCTGTAATTGACTGATTTTCCTGTCACAGCAAAGAAATCAGATTGGTATCACAATGAGGATGTAATATGACACATTGATGAAGTCAAAATAACAATCCAAAAATTATCCATTAACGGCTTTAATTCAAGCCATGAACAACATGCAAAGATATCTAATTTTGAAAACTGAACAATTTTAATTGACAACAAAAACATACATTTTTTGCTTCAGCAAGAAGGATTGTATACTTTATATTATTTTACTGTCACCTTAAACATTTCTTATAACTCACATAGGGCCAGAGCCATACAAATTTGTGCATGGTCATTGAGTAAAGACGGTGAATGGCGTAAAACACAGGATCATAAAAACTATCATAAAGAAGAGAATAGCAAATCAACTTTCATTGACAACTATAGAAACTGTCAAAATCTTAAATATTGTCCACAAATAAATTATGGTAATCCTGGAGAATATTACCATAAAAAATAGGAATGTAAATCAAATGTCACAATTCACTCCGAGTAGTTCAGGGAGAGCACATTCCTATGTTTTATGGTAGTGTTCTCCAGGATTACCTAAAACACATCTCTGTGTGATAACACAAAAGATATGAAAAATTTTCTTTCCTCACTAATTTGAAAAAAAGAAGTCATGAAGATAATATGAAAAATTTACCTCTTTGGATTTTGCAATAATTTTATCATCAATGTCTGTCATTCCCAACACAAACATACAATCTATGCCAAAGGCATTTTCAATAATACGTCTTATAACATCTTGTCTTACATATGAACTTGCATGACCAATATGAGTGCTATCATACACTGTGGGTCCACAGGCATACCTGTATGAGAGAGAAACAAATCAATTTCAGCAATACAACATTTATTGCTGTAGTGATTCCTTACAAACACAGGTATCTACTACAAGGGTACATTACCATTGATTATGGCTGGTGACCTACATGTCGCAAACTACTTGGCTGCAACAGTCAGGAATTTCCCCTGAACTAGAAATCGTCTCACAATGGCAGTATTCAACTCAAGACAATACGATCAGCTTTGTTAGTCATATCTATACCCTTGAATGTGTATTCACTAAACCACTGAGTAAACAAGTGACAAAGTTGCATGAACTCACAAAACCTGTAAAACCTACCGAAATCTCTAAGACTCCTCTGTGTCGTTAGTGGTAGTACACTCAATCCAGAGGTCCACTGTTCAAATTTTGTCAAGAGTTTAGAGGACTTTCTGCATGGTTTCAAGTCTAATCAGAGATTAGTTTATTTATAAACAAGAGGTCCTGGCTCTGAAATGATCCTCAATTGTCTCTAATAAAGTAAATAAGTCTAAAGGGACCAGTTTTAACTTTAAATCTAGATAGGTAATCATACCAATAACAATGTATTGCAACTAAAAAAAATAATGACATAAAGAGCCATTGTTCCACTTACCATTTAATTATTTTATCATGGTTTGAAATTATTGGCACTTTTTCTTTTGACAAGGGATGATAAATGGAAATACCAGTGTTGTGACCACCAGGCTGTTCCCAATGTTTTGCTAAAATTTGACAACGACAGAATGTTCTTAACTGTTGATACTCTTTCCTGATTGACGAGTTTAAATTCTTTGAACGAAGAAAGGGATGTATTTGTCTCCACCAGACGAATGTAGCCATTGTGTGCTGAAAACGAAAGTAAAAGGTTAGGCAAGATGTACGAGGAACCACTAATCACAAAACCTTGACCTCTCTCTGACTCCTTCGGGGTCATAGGTCTAGGTCAGGAGTTTGTTCCACGTATCCAGACAACAGAAAGAGTATTTACACTCCGTATCCAGTTGATCCATCATTTCCCCCCACTCATAGGTGTTTACACGTATTGACGTGAAAAGCTAATTGTTCAATCCAAAAACAAATGTAACGGATGAATAGAAAATGATAATACGGATATTTTTCCGTTTTTATTCTACAAGGGCAGTGTTATCAATTTTGTCTTCTCTGATTGATAGGTACTGTTCGTTATGTGGTGTAAAAAGGGACCATGAACAAAGTTGCTGATTACTGCTTGTCTGACAATTTTGGACCCATATCATTCCCAGCTCTTCGCCTGTGCGGTATAACCCCTGTATCCATTTTTTTATTTTTTTATAACCCCTGTATCCAGGTATGAAGTTGCTTTTGCACCGTTCACGGCTGAATAAAAGATGTCCCGAACGCCGAACATTTTTGACTCTATTCATAATACGGACTGTGATGAAAACGATGACATTCCTTACACCATTTCATATACTCTTTGGCTTTTTCCTCTACACGGACAAACGCGTATCTTCTTCATCTTATTCCACCATCACCTTCTCCATTGTCTCCCCTGCTCCTCCCTCTTTTATATCATCATCATCACCAACATCACCATCGTCATTATCATCACATCATCGACGTCATCACAACCACTCCCTCATCACCACCACCGTTTTCAAATTCATTTTACATTTTGATTATCCGTGTGAACCCTGAGACGATTCAAATGGATGTTCAATGCACAAGTAGGTAAATGAATCGACATCCCCAAGTTGTCTTTCATTTAACATGACTGGTATATATGCAGCATTTGTTCTGAGTGTACCTTGGTTTTGTTGCAGTGGATATGAAGTTCCAGCCTATTCGTGATGCTGTTTACCAGGTATGTTTACGTTTTGTGCCTGTACATGCGTGAGAGATAGCAGTGCCAGGTCATATTATACAAAGTCTATCGTCCCACTGAAAATTCAATTTCGTTTGTTAGCTGCTGTCATAAGAGGTAGAGGAAAAGGAAAATGAGACTTCCCTAACGAACACTTGCACTGACTTCAAGACACTCAATGAGCTGGCCTTTATGTATTCCATCTCTTCATACATCTTCTGTGCAGTGGCGTAGCGTGCACTTTTGACGCCCCTGGTTCATGGCTAATTTGGTTCTAAGTTAGCATTGCGCAATGTTATGCCGCATTTATGATTTTATATACCACAATAAAGTTTGTGCCATTCACC
>JARBEQ010247303.1:0-11446 GCA_030265355.1 Tritonia tetraquetra | reverse complement strand
ATAATAATAATAATAATAATAATAATAATAATAATAATAATAATAAAGAATATTTGTATAGCGCCTTCCGTCGAAACTCCAAAGAGCTTTACAGTTTCTAAAAATAACGTAACATACAATCAAGCAACATTTAATTAATGTTAACAATACATATTTACACTCATATAAAAGCCAGTTTACAACACCACACCAAAAAGCAACTGAAACGCTAATGCTGCTACACCGGCCACAAATCTTGCATCACACAAAATGTATATAGATTATTATAGTTACAGAGAGAGAGAGAGAGAGAGAGAGAGAGAGAGAGAGAGAGAGAGAGAGAGAGAGAGAGAACAATTCTCTCGTAGAATGTTTTTGACTTCAGTTTTTTAACTTATTCCTCTCTATTTCCCGTTCATGTTTTACGAATAACAACAAAACAAAAATGGCGTCATTGGTGTAAACAGTCCAGAAATAAAAGAAAGTCAAGCTTTCTTTCGTGCCTTTCTGGGCACAACATGGTCTACACTGTGTCCAGCTATTTAGCTGTAATTGCTAGCTATGTAACAGACTGGGTGCTATGTCCAGAAGCTATCCTCCTTTTTGTTATTTCGTTATCTCTTTTTAATATCCTTCGTCTTCTTCGAGGAATTTTCATCTGTTTCTGTCGATGGAAGTACAAGGATGATAAGCTCACTGTTGAGTCGAAAGATTTGTGTGAAGAGGAGAAAGATGGATTTAAAAAGTATTGTCATGAAGCTAAATCCTGTGACATGGCAACTTTTTCTCTTCAAGGACGGCGGAAGACGATGGAAGACCGATTCAGTTCCATTCCACATAATTTTGAAGAGAACCACTCAGTCTATGCTGTTTTTGATGGACATGGTGGAGAGGTATGTTTCTCTTCCATGAATTTGAATTTCCCTTTATGAAATGAGGTAATTATTCAAAATATATAACTAAGGAGTGTTGGGCTTAGACAGATACCGTATGTTTCATCGATCTAAGTCTAAGTGTATATGTTTTTCAAAATTTAATCAAATCCCAATTCCCAACTCAGCAATGTCAATCAGTATCAGCCATTTGCAAGGCTAGAACCAGAATGTTTGTATGAAAGTTGGGGTCTTCGTTCACTTTTGGGTCAAGAAAATAATGATGCTAAGCTCAGACCTGCCAACAACTGTCATGATTTTATCTTAACATCACGACGTTTACTGTTTTGTACTCTTGGGGGAAATCACGATTTAGTTCTCTGCAAGTCCAAAGATTGTCATGAACTAAATTTTACGAATTTTTGATAGAATGAAAAATTAAAATGCAAATTAATATTTTTGACGAGCAATAATTGAAGTGAAAACTTTTGAACTGATTGATACTTTCTCTTTATTGTTTCTTTCTTTGTCTTATTAACTACCTTGGACTTGTCACAAAGAAAATTTTGAACAGGCTAGACTGCCATTTCTGAATTTTGCATATTAACTTTTCTTGGATCAATTTAGTTTTCATTTAGACCAGTAACTCAGGATTTCACAGATTTTGATCTAAAATCAGGACTTTGTCAGAATTTTGTTTGCTTGGGCTTGGGGATTCGTAGAGATATATGCGAGTTCTAAAGATTTACTATTCATATGTTGAGATGGATCATGTATATATATAGTTTCGAATGTGAAGAAAAATTGTTAATTTTACGCCACGCCCTTGGCAACTTGATTTAGACTCTATGTAGATCGTATCAAATTCAAAGGCAGGACCTCCGGTTTATAGACCATCTCCGATAGGACTTGATTTTATAGGAGAATCCACAGGGCCAGAGCCATAGAAATTCTGAGAAAGTCCAAATGAAAAAGATCTCATTCGCCAGAATTATAACCCTGGACCTTCTGCACACACATCAAATGCGTTGTCCATGCACTACGATGCCTCATAATTTCTATTGGCCACGAGTCCAAATTATTCAATTAGAAAACTTTATTTATTTTTTGGCTGTAAAATATTTGATTGATTAACCAGTGTCTTTTTGATCGTATTGATTGACCAGTGAGGTCAGAAAGTATTTAATTTTTAACTGTTGCAAATGTCTCAAAGCCAACTTTTAATGCAAAACGATTTTTGAAAATATCATTGATAAAGTTTCGTATTTTTTCAATTATATTTTTGTCTTCTATTTTAGTTTGCTGCAGAGTATATTGAAGACCAGTTATTTCGTTCAATTCGAAAAGAATTTACTAGAGGAAGTTTCCAAGCAGGTACAGAATCTGTGAAAAAGGTAAAAACGCTACTTATTATCATGTTTACTTGGGTTTTTTGTTTGTTGGGGGCTAAAGGTAAAAGGGCACATGAACATGTAAAACTACCATGAAAGGACAAAACATAGAGGCAGACGATGTGTATGGGGTAAAATCCTTACTCAGCTTTAACGTGTGTTCCGCTTTGTTAAATTTCTCTGTAAAAATACTCTACCGCTACTCGTACTTCCATCACCAGTCTTCCCTCTAAGCTGTGTGTGCGCGGGCACACCAGGGAGAAATGTCTGCACACCTCACAATGAAAAACAACGGCACACATAAAAGTAACTTTTCTTGTCTAACGTTCATTCTCTTGCACAAAATTGGGATTTTCGTCAAACTTTGCACAGACTAACTAGAAGAAATTAGAGGGAATATTGTCTATCACAACGTTAATTATTTGGATGATTTTTATTCTTCTTTCTTATCCAGTTCCCTTTTACCATTACAGTGTAGGGCCAGCACTCATAGTGCTGGATTTCTGTGATATTAAGCCAAGCAGGTGATCAACCCTCTGTGACCTTTGTGGTAAGAATTAATTTTGCCTGGACAGCGGCCTTGCAGCCTACTCTTATCGATTTTTAACTGCCATGGGTCCTTTAACATGCGCAACGTACACACAGGACCTCCGAGTTTATCGTCCGTCTCCGATAGGACTAGGTTCTTGATCCCAACTACCTGAATAGGGTCAGGGGAGTGGCATATAGGTTTTCACTGAGTTTCAAGGAGAGGAAAAAAACAGACAGTGTCGCTGCCGGGAATCGAACCCAGTACCGCGTCAGAGGCGAGAACCGTACCTCTGCACCACTGGGACCCCCCCAATAGTGGAACATAAGTCGGAATTGAACGTTTTGGGAGATATTGTTATCATTATTTGGGCAGTAATTCTTCTTTCCAATGATGCTTGATTTATCCTCTTCAGTTGAACGGTTCTTAAGATATTGCCGAGTGAAGCGAAATGTCATAAAATGAAGACCCCGTGACAGTTTTTCTTCACTATCTCGAAATCGGATTCTCTGATTTATGTTCTGCTCTGTTAGAAGTTGTCTCAAAAGGTGATTTTTAATTCTTTGAAAAATTTTCTTTATAGGTTTTGACAAGCCTTATACGCACCATTGATGCCCAATTGATTTGTTTGTCAAGAGACAGAATGGATTTGTCAGGTTTGTTTCTTATTTATTTTATAAAGCCCCGTTGATATTTTCCAGCAGATCCCATGATTATGCATCTTGCATGACCAGACTACGACACCAACGAAAGAGCGTGAACCTGCATTCCCAACCGCCCAGAGCCATACTCACATGGCATCAGCGTTGGTTACTGCATTACTTTGGGGTTGCGGAATCCATTATCCGTCAACTAGTTATTGCAAGTACATGTTGACTTCGTTTAAACCCCCTTTTCACACTTTACTAAGCTCAATTACCAAAAAACAAATGAATAGGAAATAAAAGCCTAGGAACAAATTTAAATGTATAATGATATAATACTTTGTTTTAATATAGTCTTTGGTTGTTAGAAAGTTACAGTAGATTATATTTATACACATATTTTTTAACAATCTCTCAACATGCCTGCCACTTAACACATACACACTGCAAACATATCCCGCGCAAAAACAGACAATTGGGGGTTGATAGGTTAATTGATAAAACGGTCTTAAAGCAACAAGGGTAAAATGTGAAAAATATCAACTCACTTTAAATGCTTCAATAACGCGTGTGCCCCCCTCTGGAATCAAGGCAAGCATGGACTCTCCTCCGCATGGATTTGATGAGTCGCTGTATGTATCTTTGGGAGATATTCAGCCACTTCCTGTATAGTGCTTGCTCCAGTTGTTGAGGGTTGCTAATGACACTTGTTATGCACTCGTTCACCAAGCTCATCCCAGAGATGCTCAATTGGCGACATATCCTGCGATAAGGTAGTAAATCCAACAAGTTGAAGTCCTGCTGCCGAATTGCATTCGTGGTTACCCGAGCGATATGAGGACGGGCGTTATCCTGCTGGAAAATCTGAAGGTCTTGATGTGCCTGAAATGTCGGGATGACTATTGGCATTATGACCTCATCCAGGTAGGTCTGTGCGGTAATGCGTCGCTGGAATACGTGTAGAGGTGTCCGATAATTGGTAAAAGTTTGATTGACAGCTGGATTTGACTTTGAGTAGGTGTGTCATCTCCTAATCGTATGCATCACATATGTAAGTATACGTTTTATTGTTAAACGAGCCGCCAATCGTGGCAGATTTTGTTTTGCTTGATCGTTGAAGTCTAATTTGTTTGGCAGTGCTGGAATGACCTTCCTGACTGTGTCGATAGAACCATAAATAACCCAAATAAACAAACATAATTTTATTTCGGTTTTTATCTTATTTCACTACCATAAGCTTTGAAATGCATTAAATTCTGTCACGTATTTTAAATGACAAAAAAATAGTAATGTTGGATTTATGTTTTACTTATCATAGGTTGGCAAGTATGGTTTTTATAGGGACCATAGCAATTTATGGCGTTAATCATAATTACAGCTGTACTCTGAGAGAGAGTGAGAGAGAGAGAAATGGATGCAGACTCTCAATCTCTTTCAGAAAAGGTACAGGGATTAATCACAATTAACACAAAGTGAAAATAATAGTTTCTCTCTTAGCTCTATGCTTTGATTAACATATTTTTTTCAGGTTTTAGTAACATATTATGTCCACATCCTTCTTATTGACACCCTCCTCCTCCTCCTCCATCACCACCAATAATCTATTGTTGTCGTTAATTGTGTTTGTTCGTTTGCTTTTGTTTGCATAAACTGGGCCGCTACTGTCAATGGTCATAACTGACATGCAGTTTGGAATCGGTTGCCAAATGGGTGAGAACAATATGGCGGCCTTGCATGTTTAATGTCGCGCGTGGTTGGCCGCCCCGCTATCGAGGCCGAACGTTATCAGTAGCATTGCAGCGTTCTGCCAGCCTTGACAGTGTACTGTGGTGACAATAAAGTCTCCCAACAACTTCTCTTAATGACATATCTCCGTCATGTCAATAAGTCCAATGGTGAAATTGTGATGGTCATCACTTAAAACAGGCATTGTGTATTGGTGTTAAAATGCAGTACAACGTTGTGTTGAAAAAATCAACTCACTTTATTGTACATGGTAAAAATGTGATTTTCAATGGCTGCTGACCTATTGACCTAATTCATGCCTACAATGCATCAAATCAAAACTGATGTGAGTAATCACTCACAACATGAATACCACGAGGGGTAACCACGAGCCAAATAGCATTTCAGGTTTTCAAAATATCTGATTTTTTGTAGTGGTGCATTTTTTAATGTGGTCAGTTTATATATATAAATATATGTAATGTGTTGCAGGCTCCACCTGTATATTGGCATTCCACCAGAGAGACATGTTGACCGTGGCCAACGTGGGAGATTCCAGGGCTGTGATGTGTACGGGGGACGGTAGGGCAGTCGCAATGTCTTTGGACCACAAACCATCTGATGTAAGTCTCAGTAGGAATTAAACTGTCTTTCTTTCTTATCCACTTCCCTTTTACCATTACAGTGTAGGGCCCCAGCACGATGAGGCTGGATTTCTTTGGATCAAGATATTAAGCCAAGCAGGTGATCAACCCACTGTGACCTTTGTGGTAGGAATTAAATTTGCCAAGACAGTGGCCTTACAGCCTACTCTTATAGATTTTCAACTGTCGAGGGTTCTTTAACGTGAATTAAACTTTATTTAATTCAAATGTACTGCTTCTCCTCTTCTTGGTAACCCACCTTGTTTTGGTGGAGATGCTTGGGTGGTCTAATGATTTTGAGGGCTATACCAAACGGGTACAAACATATTGGGAAGGCCTAAAAATAATATCCAGACTATGAGGTCACAGGGCCCGGTAAGGGGCCCTGGGATGGCAACCCCACCACTTATCTAGCAACAGTGGGGTAATCTCCTACTTGCCCAAATTAAATGGATTCAAAGTAAAAGGTGTATGCCCAACCAAAGGATTGATTACAAGCTGATAACTCATGCATGGAAAAGGACAATGAATGTTGTAACTTAGAGTGCAAGATCCATCAATGGTAAATAAATAGAGTTAGTATTCCTAAACAAATACTAGAATGTAAACAGTGAGAATAACTACCTAGAGGTAGACCAAAGAAAATGTGGCAGGATGCAGTTTCAGAAATAATAAACAAGGGGGATCTAGGCTAGTAGAGACAAAGAGGATGTCACTGAATAGGGGTCAATGGTGAAAGTTTGTATATCACGTATAAACCTTACACCAAAAGGTACTGAAGGTTTTTGATTAAGGAAGAAAGTGACTGTTTCTAACAACACCTACTATAAGTCAGAGAATTTACTTTCGAGGTGGCAACGAAAAAAAAATTGATTATGGTTGGCAAGCCTGTCCCAATAGAACCTAGACTAATGATTATGGTTGGCAGGCCTGCCCCAATAGAAACTAGACTAATGATTATGGTTGGCAGGCCTGCCCCAATAGAACCTAGACTAATGATTATGGTTGGCAGGCCTGCCCCAATAGAAACTAGACTAATGATTATGGTTGGCAGGCCTGCCCCAATAGAACCTAGACTAATGATTATGGTTGGCAGGCCTGCCCCAATAGAAACTAGACTAATGATTATGGTTGGCAGGCCTGCCCCAATAGAACCTAGACTAATGATTATGGTTGGCAGGCCTGCCCCGATAGAAACTAGACTAATGATTATCTCCAAAATAGGCTCTATGTAAAGTAAAGCAGTTCAACAATAAAACACAATCCCAATCACAGATAGCCCACAGTGGCAAATTATCCCAGTTTTTACTATGGCTGAGAAAGAGACTGAGAGGCACAGTGGGCTGATCACCTGCTTGTCTGTATCCATAGTTTTCCAGCTCTATGTTTTGGCACCGTTGGCCCAGGACAGGCAGAGGTGATCTTTTGTTGCTGCCCTAAGCGCCAGTGGGCGTAACAGGATATAGTAGTAGTTTTGCCACATGTGGTAGGTGTGCACCGTACCGTGAAAAACCATCTTAATTGGTTTATTTCTATTTGTATTCTAAGCCAAAAGAACAGAAACGCATCACAGAAGCCGGTGGCTTTGTCACCTTTAACGGTGTTTGGAGAGTGGCTGGTGTGCTGGCGACGTCCAGGGCTTTCGGAGACTACCCACTCAAACAGAGGAAGTTTGTGACGGTCGAACCGGATTTTTACACTGTGGATTTATCCAAGATTGTCCCACACTTCATCATTCTGGCCTCGGACGGACTTTGGGATGTTTTCAGTAATAAAGAGGCTGTGAATTTCATCAGGTTAGTTTTTGGCTTCTTCGCTTGTTCATGGGTGCTATGTAAGTATGTCCTTAAAAGCCTTTAAGGCTCATAGGGACGGAGCTTAACCCGGTTTTGCTAGCGTGAAGCGGGCAAGTGACAACTTGTCACTTTCTGGATAGGACGATGGTCTATCGCAGAATACTTTCCCAAGACTCGTTTGAGAATTGGTACCTATTTCTACACCTGGGTCGAGTGAGGCAAACAGAGTAAGTTTCTTGCCCCAGGAAAATACAAAGGGCCTGAAGCCAGACTCGAACCCACGACCCTGGCCATGAAAGTCTGTAGTCTAGACCACTCGGTCACCTCACCTCCATGGGTGCTATGGGTTGGATTCAAACCGGATCTCCGTTTTTTTATAACCTTGCCATTTTTTACGTCTGGCGTTTTCTTTTAGAACCCATCTGTTTTAACACTGGGCTTTATATACATGGGTTTATATCTTTGGTCAAGTTGAGCCTCAGGCTTTTTGTGTGCTGTCCCATAGCACCCATGCTTGTTTTCACATCTGGATAGTGAAATTGGTCAGCAAAGTCAAGCAGCAATGGTTGTGGTTAGTATTTGGATGTCCCAATCGTCTGACATTGTGTCTTTACATAAGACACTTTACTCTGTTTACCTTACTCTACTCAGCTGTGATTGAGTTCCTGACATAGGGCCTTGAATGCTCCTGTCAAATCCTAGTGCTGAAGTGCCTAATAGGCAGCTAGCGCTGTGTATTGTAAATGGAGTTGAGAAGAATACCAGAGTGTAATGGTCTGCCAGGGGTAAAGGTCCTTGTTATCCTCGTTCTCACTGGTTCCTTGTCCTATAATGTCAATGTCCCAACCATTTCTCTCTAATATTTGGGGGGCGTCCCAAGCTCAGTGGTCAAGCCACTCTTTGCCCTGTAGATTCATGTGGAATCTTCTCAAATGTTGTTTAACCACCTTTGATATGACCTTTATTTGTTAAAAAGGGCTTTAAACTTCAAACTTTAGAACTTTTTGATATTTGTTTCCCTTATTCCTTGTCCATATTTCTCTGTCCCAGAAAGGAGGAAGAATACGTTTTGTTGGAATTGTTATACTTTACTTTTACAAGTTTGTTAAGTGGACCTCAACATATCAGATAGTGACATTTTATTTTTTTCACTGTTTTATTAATGCACTATTTTTTTCCTTATCTGTCTGTAGGGGGCGTCTCGACGAGCCTCATCTTGGAGCCAAAAGTCTTGCTCTCCAGGCATACTATAGAGGCTCGTTAGACAACATCACAGTGATGGTGGTCAATTTGAAGAAAAAGAGGAACTCTCAGAAGAAATATGATAGTCACAAAGATAACAAGACATCAGATAACAGCAACAATGATAACCAGAAGTCACATGAAAACCAAAAAGATAACAAGAAGTCACATGACATCCACAAAGAGAAAGCGATGTCGCTTGATAGTAATAATGATCGCAAGATATCAAACGAGTCTTTAGGGGAAAATAAAAATAAACCGTGGAAGGAAAATGTTGACGACTGTGACAAAGAAGTTGCAGAGAAATTAGAAGGAGATGTGATGAAGTCTCAAGTATCAAGTGGAGATGAGTCTGTTCAGTCGAATGTTGGATCTGAGGTAGAGGAAATGGGGGATGCAGACTCCTTGTAAGATAAGTCGTAGGAAAATTGTGTGTTTTCACCTCAAGTGCTTCACCTAATGTTGAATAGGATATGTCTGTGTGTGCACATAAGAAAATTAATGGAAATGTAAAGTCGTGAGTATTTTATATGTTCATGTATTTCAGGAATAGTATTTACCTAAGTATAGTGCCATTTGTAGGCTTATGTACTAGAAGGTCCCGAGTTCCATTCTCAGTGGTGACGAGGGGATTTTTTCCTTCAGAGTTTTTATTGCTCTAACCGTGTGGATTCCTTATGGAATTAAGTCCTATTGGAGGTCCCGCGTTTGATATGCATGACCTATAATGAGTTGCCATGGGTGTAAATCTAACAACTCTAGAATCTTTAGAAGAGGATTGAGTGAATGATTCAAACAACTTACAAATGACAGTGACAATCATTGTAATAATGAATTATATTTGTATAGTGCATAGACCAAAAAGTGTTCTATGCACTTCACGTGAGCAAAAAATGTAGAAATGATATTTCACCAAACCAACAACTCATATAAAATATATCCCCTCTGTTGCTGAACATCCCTAGCACAATGGTCAAGTCGTTTGTCTCTGGATGCGGAGGAAGGGGTTCAAGTCCTGCTTTGTGTAGGATTTTTTTCTCTTGGGACCTTTAAGAGTGTTCACGGCTCTCTCCTGGAGATTCACGTGGAATTTTCTCGAGTTCTGTCAAACCCCCTTTGATGTGACCTTTCTGTGTTGAAAAGGGCGTAAAACTTGAAACTTAAGAACTTTTAGAAGATCCGCTAGTAACAAAACATAAGTGTTGTGTGTGGCAGACTCGACAGAACTGTTGTTGTTGTTGTTGTTTCTATTTCTTGATACATTCACACGCTTGGCTTTGAACATTGTAAACAGTATATATCTTCGATACTAAAAGAAAGCACTTATGTCAGGTTTTGTTTTGTTATACATACTGCATAATACAGCTGAGCATTTTTGTAGCCACCTCCATGTCCAGTATTGCTGAACACATGCTGGAAAATTTTTTGGATCAGATAGATAAGGCAAGCAGATGACCAGCCAACTGTGCCCCGAACCTTGTATTTCCTGTTGCCTTGGTGGTAAACTCCTCAGCTATTAAAAAACTGAGCAGATTTTGCCACATACAGGGCTGCCACTCTTCCGTGGATCCACAGATTTTCTTGGATTTGAAATGATCCGTGGTCCGTGGGTGCCATGGGAAATCTGCAGTGGCGCGGACGGGTGAAGACAGACTAGAGTCAACGAATTGAGTGTCCAGAATCGCGCTATTTTCTATTGCGCATGCATTCCGCTCACCGGATTTATGCATGTTCTGTCCACCTGTCTATAGAAGAAGCCACGGACAGTCCGTTGATCACTGTCTGGCCGTGCCGGTTTGACTCATGAGTTCTTGAACCCGTCCGTGGCTGTGGCTGTTGGATTTCACGGCCGTCCGTGGATCCGTTCACAGCTCTAGCCGTTGGTCTCATGAGATACCTGTGCAAAGGGAGGAGAAAGAGAGAACAAAACTGTGACATAGGGCAAACAAGTCAGTAATGATGCCTATTTTGAGAGACAAAACACTGATGTTCAATTTCTTACATTAAAAATGAGCTTTGACATCTTCACAAGATGTTGTAGTCCAGGAAAACTTGCAGGAATTTTCAGCAAATTTCGAAAATCCAGACTTAAGTGCTTTGCCTGTGGTATCGATGATGTATTTTTGTGTGCTTGTTGTGAGTTTGACTGCCCATGACAAATATGTTTGTGGGAATTTCTCTTGCCTTTGATCCATGGTGGCCTTAGGACGGGATTGTAGGCAGAAATTTTCATGGTGGAAAATATTATTAATTGACCTGACATTGATGCATTTTTTACCTTGGTTTTAACTGAAGTTTTTGTAGTAACGTGAGAGACATATCACTCAAAAATTCTGGCCGTTGAATTGAAGGCTCGTCCAATTCATTTGCTGAAATGTCAGTTTTAGGTCCTGAGAACAATTTAGTCTTAATTTGAAATTGATTTTGTTTGCATTTGTCTGTGTTTAGCGTTGCATTGACAATCGTTGTTCTTTGGCTTCTCACCGATATTTAATGCTACACAAACTCTGTTGCTTTTTGCACAGTTACTTATTGGTGTCTCTATAAAAGTAATGTTGTTTTGTTATTGTTGGGATTGGGTTTCTTGTTATTGTTGGGATTGAATATTTTGTTATTGATGGGAT